>CALNHX010001035.1:0-258333 GCA_940337035.1 Agriotes lineatus
AAATAAGCTCTAAATGCACTCCTACATTGTTTACAACCTTTCCAATCAATTCTAAACCAATTGTTGAGTACGTGTTAATGTTGGCACGATGACCACGTATAAAATTATTATATTTTGATCGACGCCAGGTGTTATATTAAATAAAATTTTCTGTAGTTAACGTATATTGAAAAACGTGCTTTTCAGACGTTCTAACGCACCTTAATACTAAACTACTAAACTTGAATTTTTTGGAAGCAAAATAATTTAATATGGCAATTTTATATGGCTAAATAAGCTCTAAATGCACCCCTACATTGTTTACAACCTTTCCAATCAATTCTAAACCAATTGTTGAGTACGTGTTAGTGTTGGCACGATGACCACGTATAAAATTATTATATTTTGATCGACGCCGGGTGTTATAGTAGTACAATAAAGTTTTCTGTAGTTAACGTATATTGAAAAACGTGCTTTTCAGACGTTCTAACGCACCTTAATACTAAACTATTAAACTTGAATTTTTTGGATGCAAAATAATGTAATATAGCAATTTTATATGGCTAAATAAGCTCTAAATGCACTCCTACATTGTTTACAACCTTTTCAATCAATTCTAAACCAATTGTTGAGTACGTGTTAGCGTTGGCACGATGACCACGTATAAAATTATTATATTTTGATCGACGCCAGGTGTTATAATAGTACAATAAAATTTTCTGTAGTTAACGTATATTGAAAAACGTGCTTTTCAGACGTTCTAACGCACCTTAATACTAAACTACTAAACTTGAATTTTTTGGATGCAAAATAATTTAATATGGCAATTTTATATGGCTAAATAAGCTCTAAATGCACTCCTACATTGTTTACAACCTTTCCAATCAATTCTAAACCAATTGTTGAGTACGTGTTAGTGTTGGCACGATGACCACGTATAAAATTATTATATTTTGATCGACGCCGGGTGTTATAGTAGTACAATAAAGTTTTCTGTAGTTAACGTATATTGAAAAACGTGCTTTTCAGACGTTCTAACGCACCTTAATACTAAACTACTAAACTTGAATTTTTTGGATGCAAAATAATTTAATATGGCAATTTTATATGGCTAAATAAGCTCTAAATGCACCCCTACATTGTTTACAACCTTTCCAATCAATTCTAAACCAATTGTTGAGTACGTGTTAGTGTTGGCACGATGACCACGTATAAAATTATTATATTTTGATCGACGCCGGGTGTTATAGTAGTACAATAAAGTTTTCTGTAGTTAACGTATATTGAAAAACGTGCTTTTCAGACGTTCTAACGCACCTTAATACTAAACTATTAAACATGAATTTTTTAGATACAAATAATTTAATATAGCAATTTTATATGGCTAAACAAGCTCTAAATGCACTCCTACATTGTTTACAACCCTTCCAATCAATTCTAAACCAATTGTTGAGTACGTGTTAGCGTTGGCACGATGACCACGTATAAAATTATTATATTTTGATCGACGCCAGGTGTTATATTAAATAAATATTTCTGTAGTTAACGTATATTGAAAAACGTGCTTTTCAGACGTTCTAACGCACCTTATTACTAAACTACTAAACTTGAATTTTTTGGATGCAAAATAATTTAATATAGCAATTTTATATGACTAAACAAGCTCTAAATGCACCCCTACATTGTTTACAACCTTTCCAATCAATTCTAAACCAATTGTTGAGTACGTGTTAGTGTTGGCACGATGACCACGTATAAAATTATTATATTTTGATCGACGCCGGGTGTTATAGTAGTACAATAAAGTTTTCTGTAGTTAACGTATATTGAAAAACGTGCTTTTCAGACGTTCTAACGCACCTTAATACTAAACTACTAAACTTGAATTTTTTGGATGCAAAATAATTTAATATGGCAATTTTATATGGCTAAATAAGCTCTAAATGCACCCCTACATTGTTTACAACCTTTCCAATCAATTCTAAACCAATTGTTGAGTACGTGTTAGTGTTGGCACGATGACCACGTATAAAATTATTATATTTTGATCGACGCCGGGTGTTATAGTAGTACAATAAAGTTTTCTGTAGTTAACGTATATTGAAAAACGTGCTTTTCAGACGTTCTAACGCACCTTAATACTAAACTATTAAACATGAATTTTTTAGATACAAATAATTTAATATAGCAATTTTATATGGCTAAACAAGCTCTAAATGCACTCCTACATTGTTTACAACCCTTCCAATCAATTCTAAACCAATTGTTGAGTACGTGTTAGCGTTGGCACGATGACCACGTATAAAATTATTATATTTTGATCGACGCCAGGTGTTATATTAAATAAATATTTCTGTAGTTAACGTATATTGAAAAACGTGCTTTTCAGACGTTCTAACGCACCTTAATACTAAACTACTAAACTTGAATTTTTTGGATGCAAAATAATTTAATATAGCCATTTTATATGGCTAAACAAGCTCTAAATGCACCCCTACATTGTTTACAACCTTTCCAATCAATTCTAAACCAATTGTTGAGTACGTGTTAGTGTTGGCACGATGACCACGTATAAAATTATTATATTTTGATCGACGCCGGGTGGTATAGTAGTACAATAAAGTTTTCTGTAGTTAACGTATATTGAAAAACGTGCTTTTCAGACGTTCTAACGCACCTTAATACTAAACTATTAAACATGAATTTTTTAGATACAAATAATTTAATATAGCAATTTTATATGGCTAAACAAGCTCTAAATGCACTCCTACATTGTTTACAACTCTTCCAATCAATTCTAAACCAATTGTTAAGTACGTGTTAGCGTTGGCACGATGACCACGTATAAAATTATTATATTTTGATTGACGCCAGGTGTTATATTAAATAAAATTTTCTGTAGTTAACGTATATTGAAGAACGTGCTTTTCAGACGTTCTAACGCACCTTAATACTAAACTATTAAACATGAATTTTTTAGATACAAATAATTTAATATAGCAATTTTATATGGCTAAACAAGCTCTAAATGCACTCCTACATTGTTTACAACCCTTCCAATCAATTCTAAACCAATTGTTGAGTACGTGTTAGCGTTGGTACGATGACCACGTATAAAATTATTATATTTTGATCGACGCCAGGTGTTATATTAAATAAAATTTTCTGTAGTTAACGTATATTGAAAAACGTGCTTTTCAGACGTTCTAACGCACCTTAATACTAAACTACTAAACTTGAATTTTTTGGATGCAAAATAATTTAATATGGCAATTTTATATGGCTAAATAAGCTCTAAATGCACCCCTACATTGTTTACAACCATTCCAATCAATTCTAAACCAATTGTTGAGTACGTGTTAGTGTTGGCACGATGACCACGTATAAAATTATTATATTTTGATCGACGCCGGGTGTTATAGTAGTACAATAAAGTTTTCTGTAGTTAACGTATATTGAAAAACGTGCTTTTCAGACGTTCTAACGCACCTTAATACTAAACTATTAAACTTGAATTTTTTGGATGCAAAATAATGTAATATAGCAATTTTATATGGCTAAATAAGCTCTAAATGCACTCCTACATTGTTTACAACCTTTTCAATCAATTCTAAACCAATTGTTGAGTACGTGTTAGCGTTGGCACGATGACCACGTATAAAATTATTATATTTTGATCGACGCCAGGTGTTATAGTAGTACAATAAAATTTTCTGTAGTTAACGTATATTGAAAAACGTGCTTTTCAGACGTTCTAACGCACCTTAATACTAAACTACTAAACTTGAATTTTTTGGATGCAAAATTATTTAATATAGCAATTTTATATGGCTAAATAAGCTCTAAATGCACTCCTACATTGTTTACAACCTTTCCAATCAATTCTAAACCAATTGTTGAGTACGTGTTAATGTTGGCACGATGACCACGTATAAAATTATTATATTTTGATCGACGCCAGGTGTTATATTAAATAAAATTTTCTGTAGTTAACGTATATTGAAAAACGTGCTTTTCAGACGTTCTAACGCACCTTAATACTAAACTACTAAACTTGAATTTTTTGGAAGCAAAATAATTTAATATGGCAATTTTATATGGCTAAATAAGCTCTAAATGCACCCCTACATTGTTTACAACCTTTCCAATCAATTCTAAACCAATTGTTGAGTACGTGTTAGTGTTGGCACGATGACCACGTATAAAATTATTATATTTTGATCGACGCCGGGTGTTACAGTAGTACAATAAAGTTTTCTGTAGTTAACGTATATTGAAAAACGTGCTTTTCAGACGTTCTAACGCACCTTAATACTAAACTATTAAACTTGAATTTTTTGGATGCAAAATAATGTAATATAGCAATTTTATATGGCTAAATAAGCTCTAAATGCACTCCTACATTGTTTACAACCTTTTCAATCAATTCTAAACCAATTGTTGAGTACGTGTTAGCGTTGGCACGATGACCACGTATAAAATTATTATATTTTGATCGACGCCAGGTGTTATAATAGTACAATAAAATTTTCTGTAGTTAACGTATATTGAAAAACGTGCTTTTCAGACGTTCTAACGCACCTTAATACTAAACTACTAAACTTGAATTTTTTGGATGCAAAATAATTTAATATGGCAATTTTATATGGCTAAATAAGCTCTAAATGCACTCCTACATTGTTTACAACCTTTCCAATCAATTCTAAACCAATTGTTGAGTACGTGTTAGTGTTGGCACGATGACCACGTATAAAATTATTATATTTTGATCGACGCCGGGTGTTATAGTAGTACAATAAAGTTTTCTGTAGTTAACGTATATTGAAAAACGTGCTTTTCAGACGTTCTAACGCACCTTAATACTAAACTACTAAACTTGAATTTTTTGGATGCAAAATAATTTAATATGGCAATTTTATATGGCTAAATAAGCTCTAAATGCACCCCTACATTGTTTACAACCTTTCCAATCAATTCTAAACCAATTGTTGAGTACGTGTTAGTGTTGGCACGATGACCACGTATAAAATTATTATATTTTGATCGACGCCGGGTGTTATAGTAGTACAATAAAGTTTTCTGTAGTTAACGTATATTGAAAAACGTGCTTTTCAGACGTTCTAACGCACCTTAATACTAAACTATTAAACATGAATTTTTTAGATACAAATAATTTAATATAGCAATTTTATATGGCTAAACAAGCTCTAAATGCACTCCTACATTGTTTACAACCCTTCCAATCAATTCTAAACCAATTGTTGAGTACGTGTTAGCGTTGGCACGATGACCACGTATAAAATTATTATATTTTGATCGACGCCAGGTGTTATATTAAATAAATATTTCTGTAGTTAACGTATATTGAAAAACGTGCTTTTCAGACGTTCTAACGCACCTTAATACTAAACTACTAAACTTGAATTTTTTGGATGCAAAATAATTTAATATAGCAATTTTATATGACTAAACAAGCTCTAAATGCACCCCTACATTGTTTACAACCTTTCCAATCAATTCTAAACCAATTGTTGAGTACGTGTTAGTGTTGGCACGATGACAACGTATAAAATTATTATATTTTGATCGACGCCGGGTGTTATAGTAGTACAATAAAGTTTTCTGTAGTTAACGTATATTGAAAAACGTGCTTTTCAGACGTTCTAACGCACCTTAATACTAAACTATTAAACTTGAATTTTTTGGATGCAAAATAATGTAATATAGCAATTTTATATGGCTAAATAAGCTCTAAATGCACTCCTACATTGTTTACAACATTTTCAATCAATTCTAAACCAATTGTTGAGTACGTGTTAGCGTTGGCACGATGACCACGTATAAAATTATTATATTTTGATCGACGCCAGGTGTTATATTAAATAAAATTTTCTGTAGTTAACGTATATTGAAAAACGTGCTTTTCAGACGTTCTAACGCACCTTAATACTAAACTATTAAACTTGAATTTTTTGGATGCAAAATAATGTAATATAGCAATTTTATATGGCTAAATAAGCTCTAAATGCACTCCTACATTGTTTACAACCTTTCCAATCAATTCTAAACCAATTGTTGAGTACGTGTTAGTGTTGGCACGATGACCACGTATAAAATTATTATATTTTGATCGACGCCGGGTGTTATAGTAGTACAATAAAGTTTTCTGTAGTTAACGTATATTGAAAAACGTGCTTTTCAGACGTTCTAACGCACCTTAATACTAAACTACTAAACTTGAATTTTTTGGATGCAAAATAATTTAATATGGCAATTTTATATAGCTAAATAAGCTCTAAATGCACCCCTACATTGTTTACAACCTTTCCAATCAATTCTAAACCAATTGTTGAGTACGTGTTAGTGTTGGCACGATGACCACGTATAAAATTATTATATTTTGATCGACGCCGGGTGTTATAGTAGTACAATAAAGTTTTCTGTAGTTAACGTATATTGAAAAACGTGCTTTTCAGACGTTCTAACGCACCTTAATACTAAACTATTAAACATGAATTTTTTAGATACAAATAATTTAATATAGCAATTTTATATGGCTAAACAAGCTCTAAATGCACTCCTACATTGTTTACAACCCTTCCAATCAATTCTAAACCAATTGTTGAGTACGTGTTAGCGTTGGCACGATGACCACGTATAAAATTATTATATTTTGATCGACGCCAGGTGTTATATTAAATAAATATTTCTGTAGTTAACGTATATTGAAAAACGTGCTTTTCAGACGTTCTAACGCACCTTAATACTAAACTACTAAACTTGAATTTTTTGGATGCAAAATAATTTAATATAGCAATTTTATATGGCTAAACAAGCTCTAAATGCACCCCTACATTGTTTACAACCTTTCCAATCAATTCTAAACCAATTGTTGAGTACGTGTTAGTGTTGGCACGATGACCACGTATAAAATTATTATATTTTGATCGACGCCGGGTGGTATAGTAGTACAATAAAGTTTTCTGTAGTTAACGTATATTGAAAAACGTGCTTTTCAGACGTTCTAACGCACCTTAATACTAAACTATTAAACTTGAATTTTTTGGATGCAAAATAATGTAATATAGCAATTTTATATGGCTAAATAAGCTCTAAATGCACTCCTACATTGTTTACAACATTTTCAATCAATTCTAAACCAATTGTTGAGTACGTGTTAGCGTTGGCACGATGACCACGTATAAAATTATTATATTTTGATCGACGCCAGGTGTTATATTAAATAAAATTTTCTGTAGTTAACGTATATTGAAAAACGTGCTTTTCAGACGTTCTAACGCACCTTAATACTAAACTACTAAACTTGAATTTTTTGGATGCAAAATTATTTAATATAGCAATTTTATATGGCTAAATAAGCTCTAAATGCACTCCTACGTTGTTTACAACCTTTCCAATCAATTCTAAACCAATTGTTGAGTACGTGTTAGTGTTGGCACGATGACCACGTATAAAATTATTATATTTTGATCGACGCCGGATGTTATAGTAGTACAATAAAATTTTCTGTAGTTATCGTATATTGAAAAACGTGCTTTTCAGACGTTCTAACGCACCTTAATACTAAACTATTAAACATGAATTTTTTAGATACAAATAATTTAATATAGCAATTTTATATGGCTAAACAAGCTCTAAATGCACTCCTACATTGTTTACAACTCTTCCAATCAATTCTAAACCAATTGTTGAGTACGTGTTAGCGTTGGCACGATGACCACGTATAAAATTATTATATTTTGATCGACGCCAGGTGTTATATTAAATAAAATTTTCTGTAGTTAACGTATATTGAAGAACGTGCTTTTCAGACGTTCTAACGCACCTTAATACTAAACTATTAAACATGAATTTTTTAGATACAAATAATTTAATATAGCAATTTTATATGGCTAAACAAGCTCTAAATGCACTCCTACATTGTTTACAACCCTTCCAATCAATTCTAAACCAATTGTTGAGTACGTGTTAGCGTTGGCACGATGACCACGTATAAAACTATTATATTTTGATCGACGCCAGGTGTTATATTAAATAAAATTTTCTGTAGTTAACGTATATTGAAAAACGTGCTTTTCAGACGTTCTACCGCACCTTAATACTAAACTACTAAACTTAAATTTTTTGGATGCAAAATAATTTAATATGGCAATTTTATATGGCTAAATAAGCTCTAAATGCACCCCTACATTGTTTACAACCTTTCCAATCAATTCTAAACCAATTGTTGAGTACGTGTTAGTGTTGGCACGATGACCACGTATAAAATTATTATATTTTGATCGACGCCGGGTGTTATAGTAGTACAATAAAGTTTTCTGTAGTTAACGTATATTGAAAAACGTGCTTTTCAGACGTTCTAACGCACCTTAATACTAAACTATTAAACTTGAATTTTTTGGATGCAAAATAATGTAATATAGCAATTTTATATGGCTAAATAAGCTCTAAATGCACCCCTACATTGTTTACAACCTTTCCAATCAATTCTAAACCAATTGTTGAGTACGTGTTAGCGTTGGCACGATGACCACGTATAAAATTATTATATTTTGATCGACGCCAGGTGTTATAGTAGTACAATAAAATTGTCTGGAGTTAACGTATATTGAAAAACGTGCTTTTCAGACGTTCTAACGCACCTTAATACTAAACTATTAAACTTGAATTTTTTGGATGCAAAATAATTTAATATAGCAATTTTATATGGCTAAATAAGCTCTAAATGCACTCCTACATTGTTTACAACCTTTTCAATCAATTCTAAACCAATTGTTGAGTACGTGTTAGCGTTGGCACAATGACCACGTATAAAATTATTATATTTTGATCGACGCCAGGTGTTATAGTAGTACAATAAAATTTTCTGGAGTTAACGTATATTGAAAAATGTGCTTTTCAGACGTTCTAACGCACCTTAATACTAAACTGTTAAACTTGAATTTTTTAGATACAAATAATTTAATATAGCAATTTTATATGGCTAAACAAGCTCTAAATGCACTCCTACATTGTTTACAACGCTTCCAATCAATTCTAAACCAATTGTTGAGTACTTGTTAGCGTTGGCACGATGACCACGTATAAAATTATTATATTTTGATCGACGCCAGGTGTTATATTAAATAAATATTTCTGTAGTTATCGTATATTGAAAAACGTGCTTTTCAGACGTTCTAACGCACCTTAATACTAAACTGTTAAACTTGAATTTTTTAGATACAAATAATTTAATATAGCAATTTTATATGGCTAAACAAGCTCTAAATGCACTCCTACATTGTTTACAACCTTTCCAATCAATTCTAAACCTATTGTTGAGTACGTGTTAGCGTTGGCACGATGACCACGTATAAAATTATTATATTTTGATCGACGCCAGGTGTTATATTAAATAAATATTTCTGTAGTTAACGTATATTGAAAAACGTGCTTTTCAGACGTTCTAACGCACCTTAATACTAAACTACTAAACTTGAATTTTTTGGATGCAAAATAATTTAATATGGCAATTTTATATGGCTAAATAAGCTCTAAATGCACCCCTACATTGTTTACAACCTTTCCAATCAATTCTAAACCAATTGTTGAGTACGTGTTAGTGTTGGCACGATGACCACGTAAAAAATTATTATATTTTGATCGACGCCGGGTGTTATAGTAGTACAATATAGTTTTCTGTAGTTAACGTATATTGAAAAACGTGCTTTTCAGACGTTCTAACGCACCTTAATACTAAACTATTAAACTTGAATTTTTTGGATGCAAAATAATGTAATATAGCAATTTTATATGGCTAAATAAGCTCTAAATGCACCCCTACATTGTTTACAACCTTTTCAATCAATTCTAAACCAATTGTTGAGTACGTGTTAGCGTTGGCACGATGACCACGTATAAAATTATTATATTTTGATCGACGCCAGGTGTTATATTAAATAAAATTTTCTGTAGTTATCGTATATTGAAAAACGTGCTTTTCAGACGTTCTAACGCACCTTAATACTAAACTATTAAACATGAATTTTTTAGATACAAATAATTTAATATAGCAATTTTATATGGCTAAACAAGCTCTAAATGCACTCCTACATTGTTTACAACGCTTCCAATCTATTCTAAACCAATTGTTGAGTACGTGTTAGCGTTGGCACGATGACCACGTATAAATTATTATATTTTGATCGACGCCAGGTGTTATATTAAATAAAATTTTCTGTAGTTATCGTATATTGAAAAACGTGCTTTTCAGACGTTCTAACGCACCTTAATACTAAACTATTAAACATGAATTTTTTAGATACAAATAATTTAATATAGCAATTTTATATGGCTAAACAAGCTCTAAATGCACTCCTACATTGTTTACAACCCTTCCAATCAATTCTAAACCAATTGTTGAGTACGTGTTAGCGTTGGCACGATGACCACGTATAAAATTATTATATTTTGATCGACGCCAGGTGTTATATTAAATAAAATTTTCTGTAGTTATCGTATATTGAAAAACGTGCTTTTCAGACGTTCTAAAGCACCTTAATACTAAACTGTTAAACTTGAATTTTTTAGATACAAATAATTTAATATAGCAATTTTATATGGCTAAACAAGCTCTAAATGCACTCCTACATTGTTTACAACGCTTCCAATCAATTCTAAACCAATTGTTGAGTACGTGTTAGCGTTGGCACGATGACCACGTATAAAATTATTATATTTTGATCGACGCCAGGTGTTATATTAAATAAAATTTTCTGTAGTTATCGTATATTGAAAAACGTGCTTTTCAGACGTTCTAACGCACCTTAATACTAAACTATTAAACATGAATTTTTTAGATACAAATAATTTAATATAGCAATTTTATATGGCTAAACAAGCTCTAAATGCACTCCTACATTGTTTACAACCCTTCCAATCAATTCTAAACCAATTGTTGAGTACGTGTTAGCGTTGGCACGATGACCACGTATAAAATATTATATTTTGATCAACGCCAGGTGTTATATTAAATAAATATTTCTGTAGTTAACGTATATTGAAAAACGTGCTTTTCAGACGTTCTAACGCACCTTAATACTAAACTACTAAACTTGAATTTTTTGGATGCAAAATAATTTAATATGGCAATTTTATATGGCTAAATAAGCTCTAAATGCACCCCTACATTGTTTACAACCTTTCCAATCAATTCTAAACCAATTGTTGAGTACGTGTTAGTGTTGGCACGATGACCACGTATAAAATTATTATATTTTGATCGACGCCGGGTGTTATAGTAGTACAATATAGTTTTCTGTAGTTAACGTATATTGAAAAACGTGCTTTTCAGACGTTCTAACGCACCTTAATACTAAACTATTAAACTTGAATTTTTTGGATGCAAAATAATGTAATATAGCAATTTTATATGGCTAAATAAGCTCTAAATGCACTCCTACATTGTTTACAACCTTTTCAATCAATTCTAAACCAATTGTTGAGTACGTGTTAGCGTTGGCACGATGACCACGTATAAAATTATTATATTTTGATCGACGCCAGGTGTTATAGTAGTACAATAAAATTGTCTGGAGTTAACGTATATTGAAAAACGTGCTTTTCAGACGTTCTAACGCACCTTAATACTAAACTACTAAACTTGAATTTTTTGGATGCAAAATTATTTAATATAGCAATTTTATATGGCTAAATAAGCTCTAAATGCACTCCTACATTGTTTACAACCTTTTCAATCAATTCTAAACCAATTGTTGAGTACGTGTTAGCGTTGGCACGATGACCACGTATAAAATTATTATATTTTGATCGACGCCAGGTGTTATATTAAATAAAATTTTCTGTAGTTATCGTTTATTGAAAAACGTGCTTTTCAGACGTTCTAACGCACCTTAATACTAAACTATTAAACATGAATTTTTTAGATACAAATAATTTAATATAGCAATTTTATATGGCTAAACAAGCTCTAAATGCACTCCTACATTGTTTACAACGCTTCCAATCAATTCTAAACCAATTGTTGAGTACGTGTTAGCGTTGGCACGATGACCACGTATAAAATTATTATATTTTGATCGACGCCAGGTGTTATATTAAATAAAATTTTCTGTAGTTATCGTATATTGAAAAACGTGCTTTTCAGACGTTCTAACGCACCTTAATACTAAACTATTAAACATGAATTTTTTAGATACAAATAATTTAATATAGCAATTTTATATGGCTAAACAAGCTCTAAATGCACTCCTACATTGTTTACAACCCTTCCAATCAATTCTAAACCAATTGTTGAGTACGTGTTAGCGTTGGCACGATGACCACGTATAAAATTATTATATTTTGATCGACGCCAGGTGTTATATTAAATAAAATTTTCTGTAGTTATCGTATATTGAAAAACGTGCTTTTCAGACGTTCTAACGCACCTTAATACTAAACTGTTAAACTTGAATTTTTTAGATACAAATAATTTAATATAGCAATTTTATATGGCTAAACAAGCTCTAAATGCACTCCTACATTGTTTACAACGCTTCCAATCAATTCTAAACCAATTGTTGAGTACGTGTTAGCGTTGGCACGATGACCACGTATAAAATTATTATATTTTGATCGACGCCAGGTGTTATATTAAATAAAATTTTCTGTAGTTATCGTATATTGAAAAACGTGCTTTTCAGACGTTCTAACGCACCTTAATACTAAACTATTAAACATGAATTTTTTAGATACAAATAATTTAATATAGCAATTTTATATGGCTAAACAAGCTCTAAATGCACTCCTACATTGTTTACAACCCTTCCAATCAATTCTAAACCAATTGTTGAGTACGTGTTAGCGTTGGCACGATGACCACGTATAAAATTATTATATTTTGATCGACGCCAGGTGTTATATTAAATAAATATTTCTGTAGTTAACGTATATTGAAAAACGTGCTTTTCAGACGTTCTAACGCACCTTAATACTAAACTACTAAACTTGAATTTTTTGGATGCAAAATAATTTAATATGGCAATTTTATATGGCTAAATAAGCTCTAAATGCACCCCTACATTGTTTACAACCTTTCCAATCAATTCTAAACCAATTGTTGAGTACGTGTTAGTGTTGGCACGATGACCACGTATAAAATTATTATATTTTGATCGACGCCGGGTGTTATAGTAGTACAATATAGTTTTCTGTAGTTAACGTATATTGAAAAACGTGCTTTTCAGACGTTCTAACGCACCTTAATACTAAACTATTAAACTTGAATTTTTTGGATGCAAAATAATGTAATATAGAAATTTTATATGGCTAAATAAGCTCTAAATGCACTCCTACATTGTTTACAACCTTTTCAATCAATTCTAAACCAATTGTTGAGTACGTGTTAGCGTTGGCACGATGACCACGTATAAAATTATTATATTTTGATCGACGCCAGGTGTTATAGTAGTACAATAAAATTGTCTGGAGTTAACGTATATTGAAAAACGTGCTTTTCAGACGTTCTAACGCACCTTAATACTAAACTACTAAACTTGAATTTTTTGGATGCAAAATTATTTAATATAGCAATTTTATATGGCTAAATAAGCTCTAAATGCACTCCTACATTGTTTACAACCTTTTCAATCAATTCTAAACCAATTGTTGAGTACGTGTTAGCGTTGGCACGATGACCACGTATAAAATTATTATATTTTGATCGACGCCAGGTGTTATATTAAATAAAATTTTCTGTAGTTATCGTATATTGAAAAACGTGCTTTTCAGACGTTCTAACGCACCTTAATACTAAACTATTAAACATGAATTTTTTAGATACAAATAATTTAATATAGCAATTTTATATGGCTAAACAAGCTCTAAATGCACTCCTACATTGTTTACAACGCTTCCAATCAATTCTAAACCAATTGTTGAGTACGTGTTAGCGTTGGCACGATGACCACGTATAAAATTATTATATTTTGATCGACGCCGGGTGTTATAGTAGTACAATAAAATTTTCTGTAGTTATCGTATATTGAAAAACGTGCTTTTCAGACGTTCTAACGCACCTTAATACTAAACTATTAAACATGGATTTTTTAGATACAAATAATTTAATATAGCAATTTTATATGGCTAAACAAGCTCTAAATGCACTCCTACATTGTTTACAACTCTTCCAATCAATTCTAAACCAATTGTTGAGTACGTGTTAGCGTTGGCACGATGACCACGTATAAAATTATTATATTTTGATCGACGCCAGGTGTTATATTAAATAAAATTTTCTGTAGTTAACGTATATTGAAGAACGTGCTTTTCAGACGTTCTAACGCACCTTAATACTAAACTATTAAACATGAATTTTTTAGATACAAATAATTTAATATAGCAATTTTATATGGCTAAACAAGCTCTAAATGCACTCCTACACTGTTTACAACCCTTCCAATCAATTCTAAACCAATTGTTGAGTACGTGTTAGCGTTGGCACGATGACCACGTATAAAACTATTATATTTTGATCGACGCCAGGTGTTATATTAAATAAAATTTTCTGTAGTTAACGTATATTGAAAAACGTGCTTTTCAGACGTTCTACCGCACCTTAATACTAAACTACTAAACTTAAATTTTTTGGATGCAAAATAATTTAATATGGCAATTTTATATGGCTAAATAAGCTCTAAATGCACCCCTACATTGTTTACAACCTTTCCAATCAATTCTAAACCAATTGTTGAGTACGTGTTAGTGTTGGCACGATGACCACGTATAAAATTATTATATTTTGATCGACGCCGGGTGTTATAGTAGTACAATAAAGTTTTCTGTAGTTAACGTATATTGAAAAACGTGCTTTTCAGACGTTCTAACGCACCTTAATACTAAACTATTAAACTTGAATTTTTTGGATGCAAAATAATGTAATATAGCAATTTTATATGGCTAAATAAGCTCTAAATGCACCCCTACATTGTTTACAACCTTTCCAATCAATTCTAAACCAATTGTTGAGTACGTGTTAGCGTTGGCACGATGACCACGTATAAAATTATTATATTTTGATCGACGCCAGGTGTTATAGTAGTACAATAAAATTGTCTGGAGTTAACGTATATTGAAAAACGTGCTTTTCAGACGTTCTAACGCACCTTAATACTAAACTATTAAACTTGAATTTTTTGGATGCAAAATAATGTAATATAGCAATTTTATATGGCTAAATAAGCTCTAAATGCACTCCTACATTGTTTACAACCTTTTCAATCAATTCTAAACCAATTGTTGAGTACGTGTTAGCGTTGGCACGATGACCACGTATAAAATTATTATATTTTGATCGACGCCAGGTGTTATAGTAGTACAATAAAATTTTCTGTAGTTAACGTATATTGAAAAACGTGCTTTTCAGACGTTCTAACGCACCTTAATACTAAACTATTATACTTGAATTGTTTGGATGCAAAATAATGTAATATAGCAATTTTATATGGCTAAATAAGCTCTAAATGCACCCCTACATTATTTACAACCTTTCCAATCAATTCTAAACCAATTGTTGAGTACGTGTTAGCGTTGGCACGATGACCACGTATAAAATTATTATATTTTGATCGACGTCAGGTGTTATAGTAGTACAATAAAATTTGCTGTAGTTAACGTATATTGAAAAACGTGCTTTTCAGACGTTCTAACGCACCTTAATACTAAACTATTAAACTTGAATTTTTTGGATGCAAAATAATTTAATATAGCAATTTTATATGGTTAAATAAGCTCTAAATGCGATCCTACATTATTTACAACCTTTCCAATCAATTCTAAACCAATTGTTGAGTACGTGTTAGCGTTGGCACGATGACCACGTATAAAATTATTATATTTTGATCGACGCCAGGTGTTATAGTAGTACAATAAAATTTTCTGTAGTTAACGTATACTGAAGAACGTGCTTTTCAGACGTTCTAACGCACCTTAATACTAAACTATTAAACTTGAATTTTTTGGTTGCAAAATAATTTAATATAGTAATTTTATATGGTTAAATAAGCTCTAAATGCAATCCTACATTATTTACAACCTTTCCAATCAATTCTAAACGAATTGTTGAGTACGTGTTAGCGTTGGCACGATGACCACGTATAAAATTATTATATTTTGATCGACGCCAGGTGGTATAGTAGTCAAATAAAATTTTCTGTAGTTAACGTATATTGAAAAACGTGCTTTTCAGACGTTCTGACGCACCTTAATACTAAACTGTTAAACTTAAATTTTTTGGATGCAAAATAAATTAATATAGCAATTTTATATGGTTAAATAAGCTCTAAATGCAATCCTACATTATTTACAACCTTTCCAATCAATTCTAAACCAATTGTTGAGTACGTGTTAGCGTTGGCACGATGACCACGTATAAAATTATTATATTTTGATCGACGCCAGGTGTTATAGTAGTACAATAAAACTTTCTGTAGTTAACGTATACTGAAGAACGTGCTTTTCAGACGTTCTAACGCACCTTAATACTAAACTATTAAACTTGAATTTTTTGGTTGCAAAATAATTTAATATAGTAATTTTATATGGTTAAATAAGCTCTAAATGCAATCCTACATTATTTACAACCTTTCCAATCAATTCTAAACGAATTGTTGAGTACGTGTTAGCGTTGGCACGATGACCACGTATAAAATTATTATATTTTGACCGACGCCAGGTGTTATAGTAGTACAATAAAATTTTCTGTAGTTAACGTATATTGAAAAACGTGCTTTTCAGACGTTCTAACGCACCTTAATACTAAACTATTAAACTTGAATTTTTTGGATGCAAAATAATGTAATATAGCAATTTTATATGGCTAAATAAGCTCTAAATGCACTCCTACATTGTTTACAACCTTTCCAATCAATTCTAAACCAATTGTTGAGTACGTGTTAGCGTTGGCTCGATGACCACGTATAAAATTATTATATTTTGATCGACGCCAGGTGTTATAGTAGTACAATAAAATTTTCTGTAGTTAACGTATATTGAAAAACGTGCTTTTCAGACGTTCTAACGCACCTTAATACTAAACTATTAAACTTGAATTTTTTGGATGCAAAATAATGTAATATAGCAATTTTATATGGCTAAATAAGCTCTAAATGCACCCCTACATTGTTTACAACCTTTCCAATCAATTCTAAACCAATTGTTGAGTACGTGTTAGCGTTGGCACGATGACCACGTATAAAATTATTATATTTTGATCGACGTCAGGTGTTATAGTAGTACAATAAAATTTGCTGTAGTTAACGTATATTGAAAAACGTGCTTTTCAGACGTTCTAACGCACCTTAATACTAAACTATTAAACTTGAATTTTTTGGATGCAAAATAATTTAATATAGCAATTTTATATGGTTAAATAAGCTCTAAATGCAATCCTACATTATTTACAACCTTTCCAATCAATTCTAAACCAATTGTTGAGTGCGTGTTAGCGTTGGCACGATGACCACGTATAAAATTATTATATTTTGATCGACGCCAGGTGTTATAGTAGTACAATAAAATTTTCTGTAGTTAACGTATACTGAAGAACGTGCTTTTCAGACGTTCTAACGCACCTTAATACTAAACTATTAAACTTGAATTTTTTGGATGCAAAATAATTTAATATAGCAATTTTATATGTCTAAATAAGCTCTAAATGCACTCCTACATTGTTTACAACCTTTCCAATCAATTCTAAACCAATTGTTGAGTACGTGTTAGCGTTAGCACGATGACCACGTATAAAATTATTATATTTTGACCGACGCCAGGTGTTATAGTAGTACAATAAAATTTTCTGTAGTTAACGTATATTGAAAAACGTGCTTTTCAGACGTTCTAACGCACCTTAATACTAAACTATTAAACTTGAATTTTTGGGTGCAAAATAATTTAATATGGCAATTTTATATGGCTAAATAAGCTCTAAATGCACTCCTACATTGTTTACAACCATTTCAATCAATTCTAAACCAATTGTTGGGTACGTGTTAGTGTTGGCACGATGACCACGTATAAAATTATTATATTTTGATCGACGCCAGGTGGTATAGTAGTACAATAAAATTTTCTGTAGTTAACGTATATTGAAAAACGTGCTTTTCAGACGTTCTGACGCACCTTAATACTAAACTGTTAAACTTAAATTTTTTGGATGCTAAATAATTTAATATAGCAATTTTATATGGCTAAATAAGCTCTAAATGCACTCCTACATTGTTTACAACCTTTTCAATCAATTCTAAACCAATTGTTGAGTACGTGTTAGCGTTAGCACGATGACCACGTATAAAATTATTATATTTTGACCGACGCCAGGTGTTATAGTAGTACAATAAAATTTTCTGTAATTAACGTATATTGAAAAACGTGCTTTTCAGACGTTCTAACGCACCTTAATACTAAACTATTAAACTTGAATTTTTGGGTGCAAAATAATTTAATATAGCAACTTTATATGGCTAAATAAGCTCTAAATGCACTCCTACATTGTTTACAACCATTTCAATCAATTCTAAACCAATTGTTGAGTACGTGTTAGTGTTGGCACGATGACCACGTATAAAATTATTATATTTTGATCGACGCCAGGTGGTATAGTAGTACAATAAAATTTTCTGTAGCTAACGTATATTGAAAAACGTGCTTTTCAGACGTTCTGACGCACCTTAATACTAAACTGTTAAACTTAAATTTTTTGGATGCTAAATAATTTAATATAGCAATTTTATATGGCTAAATAAGCTCTAAATGCACTCCTACATTGTTTACAACCTTTCCAATCAATTCTAAACCAATTGTTGAGTACGTGTTAGCGTTAGCACGATGACCACGTATAAAATTATTATATTTTGACCGACGCCATGTGTTATAGTAGTACAATAAAATTTTCTGTAGTTAACGTATACTGAAGAACGTACTTTTCAGACGTTCTAACGCACCTTAATACTAAACTATTAAACTTGAATTTTTTGGATGCAAAATAATTTAATATAGCAATTTTATATGGTTAAATAAGCTCTAAATGCAATCCTACATTATTTACAACCTTTCCAATCAATTCTAAACCAATTGTTGAGTACGTGTTAGCGTTGGCACGATGACCACGTATAAAAATATTATATTTTGATCGACGCCAGGTGTTATAGTAGTACAATAAAATTTTCTGTAGTTAACGTATACTGAAGAACGTGCTTTTCAGACGTTCTAACGCACCTTAATACTAAACTATTAAACTTGAATTTTTTGGATGCAAAATAATTTAATATAGCAATTTTATATGTCTAAATAAGCTCTAAATGCACTCCTACATTGTTTACAACCTTTCCAATCAATTCTAAACCAATTGTTGAGTACGTGTTAGCGTTAGCACGATGACCACGTATAAAATTATTATATTTTGACCGACGCCAGGTGTTATAGTAGTACAATAAAATTTTCTGTAGTTAACGTATATTGAAAAACGTGCTTTTCAGACGTTCTAACGCACCTTAATACTAAACTATTAAACTTGAATTTTTGGGTGCAAAATAATTTAATATAGCAATTTTATATGGCTAAATAAGCTCTAAATGCACTCCTACATTGTTTACAACCATTTCAATCAATTCTAAACCAATTGTTGAGTACGTGTTAGTGTTGGCACGATGACCACGTATAAAATTATTTTATTTTGATCGACGCCAGGTGGTATAGTAGTACAATAAATTTTTCTGTAGTTAACGTATATTGAAAAACGTGCTTTTCAGACGTTCTGACGCACCTTAATACTAAACTGTTAAACTTAAATTTTTTGGATGCTAAATAATTTAATATAGCAATTTTATATGGCTAAATAAGCTCTAAATGCACCCCTACATTGTTTACAACATTTCCAATCAATTCTAAACCAATTGTTGAGTACGTGTTAGCGTTGGCACGATGACCACGTATAAAATTATTATATTTTGATCGACGCCAGGTGTTATAGTAGTACAATAAAATTTGCTGTAGTTAACGTATATTGAAAAACGTGCTTTTCAGACGTTCTAACGCACCTTAATACTAAACTATTAAACTTGAATTTTTTGGATGCAAAATAATTTAATATAGCAATTTTATATGGTTAAATAAGCTCTAAATGCAATCCTACATTATTTACAACCTTTCCAATCAATTCTAAACCAATTGTTGAGTACGTGTTAGCGTTAGCACGATGACCACGTATAAAATTATTATATTTTGATCGACGCCAGGTGTTATAGTAGTACAATAAAATTTTCTGTAGTTAACGTATACTGAAGAACGTGCTTTTCAGACGTTCTAACGCACCTTAATACTAAACTATTAAACTTGAATTTTTTGGATGCAAAATAATTTAATATAGCAATTTTATATGTCTAAATAAGCTCTAAATGCACTCCTACATTGTTTACAACCTTTCCAATCAATTCTAAACCAATTGTTGAGTACGTGTTAGCGTTAGCACGATGACCACGTATAAAATTATTATATTTTGATCGACGTCAGGTGTTATAGTAGTACAATAAAATTTGCTGTAGTTAACGTATATTGAAAAACGTGCTTTTCAGACGTTCTAACGCACCTTAACACTAAACTATTAAACTTGAATTTTTTGGATGCAAAATAATTTAATATAGCAATTTTATATGGTTAAATAAGCTCTAAATGCAATCCTACATTATTTACAACCTTTCCAATCAATTCTAAACCAATTGTTGAGTACGTGTTAGCGTTGGCACGATGACCACGTATAAAATTATTATATTTTGATCGACGCCAGGTGTTATAGTAGTACAATAAAATTTTCTGTAGTTAACGTATATTGAAAAACGTGCTTTTCAGACGTTCTAACGCACCTTAATACTAAACTATTATACTTGAATTTTCTGGATGCAAAATAATGTAATATAGCAATTTTATATGGCTAAATAAGCTCTAAATGCACCCCTACATTGTTTACAACCTTTCCAATCAATTCTAAACCAATTGTTGAGTACGTGTTAGCGTTAGCACGATGACCACGTATAAAATTATTATATTTTGATCGACGCCAGGTGTTATAGTAGTACAATAAAATTTTCTGTAGTTAACGTATACTGAAGAACGTGCTTTTCAGACGTTCTAACGCACCTTAATACTAAACTATTAAACTTGAATTTTTTGGATGCAAAATAATTTAATATAGCAGTTTTATATGGCTAAATAAGCTCTAAATGCACTCCTACATTGTTTACAACCTTTCCAATCAATTCTAAACCAATTGTTGAGTACGTGTTAGCGTTAGCACGATGACCACGTATAAAATTATTATATTTTGATCGACGCCAGGTGTTATAGTAGTACAATAAAATTTTCTGTAGTTAACGTATACTGAAGAACGTGCTTTTCAGACGTTCTAACGCACCTTAATACTAAACTATTATACTTGAATTTTTTGGATGCAAAATAATGTAATATAGCAATTTTATATGGCTAAATAAGCTCTAAATGCACTCCTACATTGTTTACAACCTTTCCAATCAATTCTAAACCAATTGTTGAGTACGTGTTAGCGTTGGCACGATGACCACGTATAAAATTATTATATTTTGATCGACGTCAGGTGTTATAGTAGTACAATAAAATTTGCTGTAGTTAACGTATATTGAAAAACGTGCTTTTCAGACGTTCTACCGCACCTTAATACTAAACTATTAAACTTGAATTTTTTGGATGCAAAATAATTTAATATAGCAATTTTATATGGTTAAATAAGCTCTAAATGCAATCCTACATTATTTACAACCTTTCCAATCAATTCTAAACCAATTGTTGAGTACGTGTTAGCGTTGGCACGATGACCACGTATAAAATTATTATATTTTGATCGACGCCAGGTGTTATAGTAGTACAATAAAATTTTCTGTAGTTAACGTATACTGAAGAACGTGCTTTTCAGACGTTCTAACGCACCTTAATACTAAACTATTAAACTTGAATTTTTTGGATGCAAAATAATTTAATATAGCAATTTTATATGTCTAAATAAGCTCTAAATGCACTCCTACATTGTTTACAACCTTTTCAATCAATTCTAAACCAATTGTTGAGTACGTGTTAGCGTTAGCACGATGACCACGTATAAAATTATTATATTTTGACCGACGCCAGGTGTTATAGTAGTACAATAAAATTTTCTGTAATTAACGTATATTGAAAAACGTGCTTTTCAGACGTTCTAACGCACCTTAATACTAAACTATTAAACTTGAATTTTTGGGTGCAAAATAATTTAATATAGCAACTTTATATGGCTAAATAAGCTCTAAATGCACTCCTACATTGTTTACAACCATTTCAATCAATTCTAAACCAATTGTTGAGTACGTGTTAGTGTTGGCACGATGACCACGTATAAAATTATTATATTTTGATCGACGCCAGGTGGTATAGTAGTACAATAAAATTTTCTGTAGCTAACGTATATTGAAAAACGTGCTTTTCAGACGTTCTGACGCACCTTAATACTAAACTGTTAAACTTAAATTTTTTGGATGCTAAATAATTTAATATAGCAATTTTATATGGCTAAATAAGCTCTAAATGCACTCCTACATTGTTTACAACCTTTCCAATCAATTCTAAACAATTGTTGAGTACGTGTTAGCGTTAGCACGATGACCACGTATAAAATTATTATATTTTGACCGACGCCATGTGTTATAGTAGTACAATAAAATTTTCTGTAGTTAACGTATACTGAAGAACGTACTTTTCAGACGTTCTAACGCACCTTAATACTAAACTATTAAACTTGAATTTTTTGGATGCAAAATAATTTAATATAGCAATTTTATATGGTTAAATAAGCTCTAAATGCAATCCTACATTATTTACAACCTTTCCAATCAATTCTAAACCAATTGTTGAGTACGTGTTAGCGTTGGCACGATGACCACGTATAAAAATATTATATTTTGATCGACGCCAGGTGTTATAGTAGTACAATAAAATTTTCTGTAGTTAACGTATACTGAAGAACGTGCTTTTCAGACGTTCTAACGCACCTTAATACTAAACTATTAAACTTGAATTTTTTGGATGCAAAATAATTTAATATAGCAATTTTATATGTCTAAATAAGCTCTAAATGCACTCCTACATTGTTTACAACCTTTCCAATCAATTCTAAACCAATTGTTGAGTACGTGTTAGCGTTAGCACGATGACCACGTATAAAATTATTATATTTTGACCGACGCCAGGTGTTATAGTAGTACAATAAAATTTTCTGTAGTTAACGTATATTGAAAAACGTGCTTTTCAGACGTTCTAACGCACCTTAATACTAAACTATTAAACTTGAATTTTTGGGTGCAAAATAATTTAATATAGCAATTTTATATGGCTAAATAAGCTCTAAATGCACTCCTACATTGTTTACAACCATTTCAATCAATTCTAAACCAATTGTTGAGTACGTGTTAGTGTTGGCACGATGACCACGTATAAAATTATTTTATTTTGATCGACGCCAGGTGGTATAGTAGTACAATAAATTTTTCTGTAGTTAACGTATATTGAAAAACGTGCTTTTCAGACGTTCTGACGCACCTTAATACTAAACTGTTAAACTTAAATTTTTTGGATGCTAAATAATTTAATATAGCAATTTTATATGGCTAAATAAGCTCTAAATGCACCCCTACATTGTTTACAACATTTCCAATCAATTCTAAACCAATTGTTGAGTACGTGTTAGCGTTGGCACGATGACCACGTATAAAATTATTATATTTTGATCGACGCCAGGTGTTATAGTAGTACAATAAAATTTGCTGTAGTTAACGTATATTGAAAAACGTGCTTTTCAGACGTTCTAACGCACCTTAATACTAAACTATTAAACTTGAATTTTTTGGATGCAAAATAATTTAATATAGCAATTTTATATGGTTAAATAAGCTCTAAATGCAATCCTACATTATTTACAACCTTTCCAATCAATTCTAAACCAATTGTTGAGTACGTGTTAGCGTTAGCACGATGACCACGTATAAAATTATTATATTTTGATCGACGCCAGGTGTTATAGTAGTACAATAAAATTTTCTGTAGTTAACGTATACTGAAGAACGTGCTTTTCAGACGTTCTAACGCACCTTAATACTAAACTATTAAACTTGAATTTTTTGGATGCAAAATAATTTAATATAGCAATTTTATATGTCTAAATAAGCTCTAAATGCACTCCTACATTGTTTACAACCTTTCCAATCAATTCTAAACCAATTGTTGAGTACGTGTTAGCGTTAGCACGATGACCACGTATAAAATTATTATATTTTGATCGACGTCAGGTGTTATAGTAGTACAATAAAATTTGCTGTAGTTAACGTATATTGAAAAACGTGCTTTTCAGACGTTCTAACGCACCTTAACACTAAACTATTAAACTTGAATTTTTTGGATGCAAAATAATTTAATATAGCAATTTTATATGGTTAAATAAGCTCTAAATGCAATCCTACATTATTTACAACCTTTCCAATCAATTCTAAACCAATTGTTGAGTACGTGTTAGCGTTGGCACGATGACCACGTATAAAATTATTATATTTTGATCGACGCCAGGTGTTATAGTAGTACAATAAAATTTTCTGTAGTTAACGTATATTGAAAAACGTGCTTTTCAGACGTTCTAACGCACCTTAATACTAAACTATTATACTTGAATTTTCTGGATGCAAAATAATGTAATATAGCAATTTTATATGGCTAAATAAGCTCTAAATGCACCCCTACATTGTTTACAACCTTTCCAATCAATTCTAAACCAATTGTTGAGTACGTGTTAGCGTTAGCACGATGACCACGTATAAAATTATTATATTTTGATCGACGCCAGGTGTTATAGTAGTACAATAAAATTTTCTGTAGTTAACGTATACTGAAGAACGTGCTTTTCAGACGTTCTAACGCACCTTAATACTAAACTATTAAACTTGAATTTTTTGGATGCAAAATAATTTAATATAGCAGTTTTATATGGCTAAATAAGCTCTAAATGCACTCCTACATTGTTTACAACCTTTCCAATCAATTCTAAACCAATTGTTGAGTACGTGTTAGCGTTAGCACGATGACCACGTATAAAATTATTATATTTTGATCGACGCCAGGTGTTATAGTAGTACAATAAAATTTTCTGTAGTTAACGTATACCGAAGAACGTGCTTTTCAGACGTTCTAACGCACCTTAATACTAAACTATTATACTTGAATTTTTTGGATGCAAAATAATGTAATATAGCAATTTTATATGGCTAAATAAGCTCTAAATGCACTCCTACATTGTTTACAACCTTTCCAATCAATTCTAAACCAATTGTTGAGTACGTGTTAGCGTTGGCACGATGACCACGTATAAATTATTATATTTTGATCGACGTCAGGTGTTATAGTAGTACAATAAAATTTGCTGTAGTTAACGTATATTGAAAAACGTGCTTTTCAGACGTTCTACCGCACCTTAATACTAAACTATTAAACTTGAATTTTTGGATGCAAAATAATTTAATATAGCAATTTTATATGGTTAAATAAGCTCTAAATGCAATCCTACATTATTTACAACCTTTCCAATCAATTCTAAACCAATTGTTGAGTACGTGTTAGCGTTGGCACGATGACCACGTATAAAATTATTATATTTTGATCGACGCCAGGTGTTATAGTAGTACAATAAAATTTTCTGTAGTTAACGTATACTGAAGAACGTGCTTTTCAGACGTTCTAACGCACCTTAATACTAAACTATTAAACTTGAATTTTTTGGATGCAAAATAATTTAATATAGCAATTTTATATGTCTAAATAAGCTCTAAATGCACTCCTACATTGTTTACAACCTTTCCAATCAATTCTAAACCAATTGTTGAGTACGTGTTAGCGTTAGCACGATGACCACGTATAAAATTATTATATTTTGACCGACGCCAGGTGTTATAGTAGTACAATAAAATTTTCTGTAGTTAACGTATATTGAAAAACGCGACGCGATGCAATGCGATGCGATGCGATGCGATGCGATGAGATGCGAGGCGATGCGATACGATGCGATGCGATGCGATACGATGCGACGCGATGCGATGCGAGGCGATGCGATACGATTCGATGCGAGGCGATGCAAAGCGATGCGAGGCGATGCGATGCGATGAGATGCGATGCGATGCGATGCGATGCGATGCGATGCGATGAGATGCGATGCGATGCGATGCGATGCGATGTGATGCGATGCGATGCGATGCGATGCGATGCGATGCGATGCGATGCGAGGCGATGCGATGCGATGCGATGCGAGGCGATGCGATGCGATGCGATGCGAGGCGATGCGATGCGATGCGATGCGATGCGATGCGATGCGATGCGAGGCGATGCGATGCGATGCGATGCGATGCGATGCGATGCGATGCGATGCGAGGCGATGCGATGCGATGCGATGCGAGGCGATGCGATGCGATGCGATGCGATGCGATGCGAGGCGATGCGATGCGATGCGATGCGAGGCGATGCGATGCGATGCGATGCGATGCGATGCGATGCGATGCGATGCGAGGCGATGCGATGCGATGCGATGCGAGGCGATGCGATGCGATGCGATGCTATGCGATGCGATGCGAGGCGATGCGAGGCGATGCGAGGCGATGCGAGGCGATGCGATGCGATGAGATGCGATGCGATGCGATGCGATGCGATGCGATGCGAGGCGATGCGATGCGATGCGATGCGATGCGATCTGATGCGATGCGAGGCGATGCGATGCGATGCAATGCGATGCGATGCGACGCGATGCAATGCGATGCGATGCGATGAGATGCAATGCGATGCGATGCGATGCGATGCGATAGGATGCGATGCGATGCGATGCGACGCGATGCGATGCGAGGCGATGCGATGCGATGCGATGCGAGGCGATGCGATGCGATGCGATGCGATGCGATGCGATGCGAGGCGATGCGATGCGATGCGACGCGATGCAATGCGATGCGATGCGATGCGATGCGATGCGATGCGATGCGATGAGATGCGAGGCGATGCGAGGCGATGCGAGGCGATGCGATGCGATGAGATGCGATGCGATGCGATGCGAGGCGATGCGATGCGATGCGATGCAATGCAATGCGATGCGATGCTATGCGATGAGATGCGAGGCGATGCGATGCGATATGATGCGATGCGATGCGATGCGATGCGATGCGAGGCGATGCGAGGCGATGCGAGGCGATGCGAGGCGATGCGATGCGATGCGATGCGATGCGATGCGATGCGATGCGATGCGATGCGAGGCGATGCGATGCGATGCGATGCGATGCGATGCGATGCGATGCGATACGATGAGATGCGAGGCGATGCGATACGATGCGATGCGATGCGATACGATGCGATGCGATGCGATGCGAGGCGATGCGATACGATTCGATGCGAGGCGATGCGAAGCGATGCGAGGAGATGCGATGCGATGAGATGCGATGCGATGCGATGAGATGCGAGGCGATGCGATACGATGCGATGCGATACGATACGATGCGTGTTAGCGTTGGCACGATGACCACGTATAAAATTATTATATTTTGATCGACGCCAGGTGGTATAGTAGTACAATAAAATTTTCTGTAGTTAACGTATATTGTAAACGTGCTTTTCAGACGTTCTGACGCACCTTAATACTAAACTGTTAAACTTAAATTTTTTGGATGCAAAATAATTTAATATAGCAATTTTATATGGTTAAATAAGCTCTAAATGCAATCATACATTATTTACAACCTTTCCAATCAATTCTAAACCAATTGTTAAGTACGTGTTAGCGTTGGCACGATGACCACGTATAAAATTATTATATTTTGATCGACGCCAGGTGTTATAGTAGTACAATAAAATTTTCTGTAGTTAACGTATATTGAAAAACGTGCTTTTCAGACGTTCTAACGCACCTTAATTGTAACTATTAAACTTGAATTTTTTGGATGCAAAATAATGTAATATAGCAATTTTATATGGCTAAATAAGCTCTAAATGCACTCCTACATTGTTTACAACCTTTCCAATCAATTCTAAACCAATTGTTGAGTACGTGTTAGCGTTGGCACGATGACCACGTATAAAATTATTATATTTTGATCGACGGCAGGTGTTATAGTAGTACAATAAAATTTGCTGTAGTTAACGTATATTGAAAAACGTGCTTTTCAGACGTTCTACCGCACCTTAATACTAAACTATTAAACTTGAATTTTTTGGATGCAAAATAATTTAATATAGCAATTTTATATGGTTAAATAAGCTCTAAATGCAATCCTACATTATTTACAACCTTTCCAATCAATTCTAAACCAATTGTTGAGTACGTGTTAGCGTTAGCACGATGACCACGTATAAAATTATTATATTTTGACCGACGCCAGGTGTTATAGTAGTACAATAAAATTTTCTGTAGTTAACGTATATTGAAAAACGCGACGCGATGCAATGCGATGCGATGCGATGCGATGCGATGAGATGCGAGGCGATGCGATACGATGCGATGCGATGCGATACGATGCGACGCGATGCGATGCGAGGCGATGCGATACGATTCGATGCGAGGCGATGCAAAGCGATGCGAGGCGATGCGATGCGATGAGATGCGATGCGATGCGATGCGATGCGATGCGATGCGATGAGATGCGATGCGATGCGATGCGATGCGATGTGATGCGATGCGAGGCGATGCGATGCGATGCGATGCGATGCGATGCGATGCGAGGCGATGCGATGCGATGCGATGCGAGGCGATGCGATGCGATGCGATGCGAGGCGATGCGATGCGATGCGATGCGATGCGATGCGATGCGATGCGAGGCGATGCGATGCGATGCGATGCGATGCGATGCGATGCGATGCGATGCGATGCGAGGCGATGCGATGCGATGCGATGCGAGGCGATGCGATGCGATGCGATGCGATGCGATGCGAGGCGATGCGATGCGATGCGATGCGAGGCGATGCGATGCGATGCGATGCGATGCGATGCGATGCGATGCGATGCGAGGCGATGCGATGCGATGCGATGCGAGGCGATGCGATGCGATGCGATGCTATGCGATGCGATGCGAGGCGATGCGAGGCGATGCGAGGCGATGCGAGGCGATGCGATGCGATGAGATGCGATGCGATGCGATGCGATGCGATGCGATGCGAGGCGATGCGATGCGATGCGATGCGATGCGATGCGATGCGAGGCGATGCGAGGCGATGCGAGGCGATGCGAGGCGATGCGATGCGATGCGATGCGATGCGATGCGATGCGATGCGATGCGATGCGAGGCGATGCGATGCGATGCGATGCGATGCGATGCGATGCGATGCGATACGATGAGATGCGAGGCGATGCGATACGATGCGATGCGATGCGATACGATGCGATGCGATGCGATGCGAGGCGATCCGATACGATTCGATGCGAGGCGATGCGAAGCGATGCGAGGAGATGCGATGCGATGAGATGCGATGCGATGCGATGAGATGCGAGGCGATGCGATACGATGCGATGCGATACGATACGATGCGATGCGATGCGATGCGAGGCGATGCGATACGATTCGATGCGAGGCGATGCGAAGCGATGCGAGGAGATGCGATGCGATGAGATGCGATGCGATGCGATGCGATGCGATGCGATGCGATGAGATGCGAGGCGATGCGAGGCAATGCGAGGCGATGCGATGCGATGAGATGCGATGCGATGCGATGCGATGCAATGCAATGCGATGCGATGCTATGCGATGCGATGAGATGCGATGCGATGCGATGCGATGCGATGCGACGCGATGCAATGCGATGCGATGCGATGCGATGCGATGAGATGCGAGGCGATGCGATACGATGCGATGCGATGCGATACGATGCGATGCGATGCGATGCGAGGCGATGCGATACGATTCGATGCGAGGCGATGCGAAGCGATGCGAGGAGATGCGATGCGATGAGATGCGATGCGATGCGATGCGATGCGATGCGATGCAATGAGATGCGAGGCGATGCGAGGCGATGCGAGGCGATGCGATGCGATGCGATGCAATGAGATGCGAGGCGATGCGAGGCGATGCGAGGCGATACGATGCGATGAGATGCGATGCGATGCGATGCGATGCGATGCAATGCGAGGCGATGCGATGCGATGCGAGGCGATGCGATGCGATGCGATGCGATGCGATGCGAGGCGATGCGATGAGATGCGATGCGATGCGATGCGATGCGATGCGACGCGATGCAATGCGATGCGATGCGATGAAATGCGAGGCGATGCGAGGCGATGCGATGCGATGCGATGCGAGGCGATGCAATGCGATGCGATGCTATGCGATGCAATGCGAGGCGATGCGAGGCGATGCGAGGCGATGCAATGCGATGCGATGCGATGAGATGCGAGGCGATGCGAGGCGATGCGATGCGATGCGATGCGAGGCGATGCAATGCGATGCGATGCTATGCGATGCAATGCGAGGCGATGCGAGGCGATGCGAGGCGATGCGAGGCGATGCGATGCGATGAGATGCGATGCGATGCGATGCGATGCGAGGCGATGCGATGCGATGCGATGCGATGCGATGCGATGCGATGCGATGCGAGGCGAGGCGATGCGAGGCGATGCGATGCGATGCGAGGCGATGCGAGGCGATGCGATGCGATGCGATACGATGCGATGCGAGGCGATACGATGCGATGCGATGCGATGCGAGGCGATGCGAGGCGATGCGAGGCGATGCGATGCGATGCGATACGATGCGATGCGAGGCGATACGATGCGATGCGATGCGATGCGAGGCGATGCGAGGCGATGCGAGGCGATGCGATGCGATGCGATCTGATGCGATGCGAGGCGATGCGATGCGATGCGATGCGATGCGAGGCAATGCGATGAGATGCGATGCGATGCGATGCGATGCGATGCGACGCGATGCAATGCGATGCGATGCGATGCGATGCGATGAGATGCGAGGCGATGCGAGGCGATGCGAAGCGATGCGATGCGATGAGATGCGATGCGATGCGATGTGATGCGATGCGATGCGAGGCGATGCGAGGCGATGCGAGGCGATGCGAGGCGATGCGAAGCGATGCGATTTGATGCGATGCGAAGCGATGCGAGGCGATGCGATGCGTTGAGATGAGATGCGAGGCGATGCGATGCGATGCGATGCGATGCGATGCGATGCGATGCGATGCTGTGAGATGCGAGGCGATGCGATTCGATGAGATGCGATGCGATGCGATGCGATGCGTTGAGATGAGATGCGATGCGAGGCGATGCGATACGATGCGATGCGATGCGATGCGATGCGAGGCAATGCGATGCGATGCGATGCGAGGTGATGCGAGGCGATGCGATGCGATGCGATGCGATGCGTTGAGATGAGATGCGATGCGAGGCGATGCGATACGATGCGATGCGATGCGATGCGAGGCGATGCGATGCGATGCGATGCGAGGCGATGCGATGCGATGCGATGCGAGGCGATGCGAGGTGATGCGAGGCGGTGCGATGCGAAGCGATGCGATGCGATGCGATGCGATGCGAGGCGATGCGAGGCGATTCGATGAGATGCGATGCGATGCGGTGCGATGCGATGCAATGCGATGCGATGCGATGCGAGGCGATGCAAGGCGATGCGAGGCGATGCGAGGCGATGCGATGCGATGCGATGCGATGCGATGCGATGCGATGCGATGCGACGCGATGCAATGCGATGCGATGCGATGCGATGCGATGAGATGCGAGGCGATGCGAGGCGATGCAAGGCGATGCGATGCGATGAGGTGCGATGCGATGCGATGTGATGCGATGCGATGCGAGGCGATGCGAGGCGATGCGAGGCGAGGCGATGCGATGCGATGCGATGCGATGCGATGCGAGGCGATGCGATGCGATGCGATGCGATGCGATGCGAGGCGATGCGATGCGATGCGATGCGATGCGATGCGAGGCGATGCGATGCGAGGCGATGCGAGGCGATGCGAGGCGATGCGATGCGATGAGATGCGATGCGATACGATGCGATGCGATGCGATGCGATGCGATGAGATGCGATGCGATACGATGCGATGCGAGGCGATGCGATGCGATGCGATGCAATGAGATGCGAGGCGATGCGAGGCGATGCGAGGCGATACGATGCGATGAGATGCGATGCGATGCGATGCGATGCGATGCAATGCGAGGCGATGCGATGCGATGCGAGGCGATGCGATGCGATGCGATGCGATGCGATGCGAGGCGATGCGATGAGATGCGATGCGATGCGATGCGATGCGATGCGACGCGATGCAATGCGATGCGATGCGATGAAATGCGAGGCGATGCGAGGCGATGCGATGCGATGCGATGCGAGGCGATGCAATGCGATGCGATGCTATGCGATGCAATGCGAGGCGATGCGAGGCGATGCGAGGCGATGCAATGCGATGCGATGCGATGAGATGCGAGGCGATGCGAGGCGATGCGATGCGATGCGATGCGAGGCGATGCAATGCGATGCGATGCTATGCGATGCAATGCGAGGCGATGCGAGGCGATGCGAGGCGATGCGAGGCGATGCGATGCGATGAGATGCGATGCGATGCGATGCGATGCGAGGCGATGCGATGCGATGCGATGCGATGCGATGCGATGCGATGCGATGCGAGGCGAGGCGATGCGAGGCGATGCGATGCGATGCGAGGCGATGCGAGGCGATGCGATGCGATGCGATACGATGCGATGCGAGGCGATACGATGCGATGCGATGCGATGCGAGGCGATGCGAGGCGATGCGAGGCGATGCGATGCGATGCGATACGATGCGATGCGAGGCGATACGATGCGATGCGATGCGATGCGAGGCGATGCGAGGCGATGCGAGGCGATGCGATGCGATGCGATCTGATGCGATGCGAGGCGATGCGATGCGATGCGATGCGATGCGAGGCAATGCGATGAGATGCGATGCGATGCGATGCGATGCGATGCGACGCGATGCAATGCGATGCGATGCGATGCGATGCGATGAGATGCGAGGCGATGCGAGGCGATGCGAAGCGATGCGATGCGATGAGATGCGATGCGATGCGATGTGATGCGATGCGATGCGAGGCGATGCGAGGCGATGCGAGGCGATGCGAGGCGATGCGAAGCGATGCGATTTGATGCGATGCGAAGCGATGCGAGGCGATGCGATGCGTTGAGATGAGATGCGAGGCGATGCGATGCGATGCGATGCGATGCGATGCGATGCGATGCGATGCTGTGAGATGCGAGGCGATGCGATTCGATGAGATGCGATGCGATGCGATGCGATGCGTTGAGATGAGATGCGATGCGAGGCGATGCGATACGATGCGATGCGATGCGATGCGATGCGAGGCAATGCGATGCGATGCGATGCGAGGTGATGCGAGGCGATGCGATGCGATGCGATGCGATGCGTTGAGATGAGATGCGATGCGAGGCGATGCGATACGATGCGATGCGATGCGATGCGAGGCGATGCGATGCGATGCGATGCGAGGCGATGCGATGCGATGCGATGCGAGGCGATGCGAGGTGATGCGAGGCGGTGCGATGCGAAGCGATGCGATGCGATGCGATGCGATGCGAGGCGATGCGAGGCGATTCGATGAGATGCGATGCGATGCGGTGCGATGCGATGCAATGCGATGCGATGCGATGCGAGGCGATGCAAGGCGATGCGAGGCGATGCGAGGCGATGCGATGCGATGCGATGCGATGCGATGCGATGCGATGCGATGCGACGCGATGCAATGCGATGCGATGCGATGCGATGCGATGAGATGCGAGGCGATGCGAGGCGATGCAAGGCGATGCGATGCGATGAGGTGCGATGCGATGCGATGTGATGCGATGCGATGCGAGGCGATGCGAGGCGATGCGAGGCGAGGCGATGCGATGCGATGCGATGCGATGCGATGCGAGGCGATGCGATGCGATGCGATGCGATGCGATGCGAGGCGATGCGATGCGATGCGATGCGATGCGATGCGAGGCGATGCGATGCGAGGCGATGCGAGGCGATGCGAGGCGATGCGATGCGATGAGATGCGATGCGATACGATGCGATGCGATGCGATGCGATGCGAGGCGATGCGAGGCGATGCGAGGCGATGCGAGGCGATGCAAGGCGATGCGATGCGATGCGATGCGATGCGATGCGATGCGATGCGATACGATGCGATGCGAGGCGATACGATGCGATGCGATGCGATTCGAGGCGATGCGAGGCGATGCGAAGCGATGCGATGCGATGCGATCTGATGCGCTGCGAGGCGATGCGATGCGATGCCATGCGAGGCGATGCGATGAGATGCGATGCGATGCGATGCGATGCGATGCGACGCGATGCAATGCGATGCGATGCGATGCGATGAGATGCGAGGCGATGCGAGGCGATGCGAGGCGATGCGATGCGATGAGATGCGATGCGATGCGATGTGATGCGATGCGATGCGAGGCGATGCGAGGCGATGTGAGGCGATGCGAGGCGATGCGAAGCGATGCGATCTGATGCGATGCGAAGCGATGCGAGGCGATGCGATGCGTTGAGATGAGATGCGAGGCGATGCGATGCGATGCGATGCGATGCGATGCGATGCGATGCGATGCGATGAGATGCGAGGCGATGCGATTCGATGAGATGCGATGCGATGCGATGCGATGCGTTGAGATGAGATGCGATGCGAGGCGATGCGATACGATGCGATGCGATGCGATGCGATGCGATGCGATGCGATGCGATGCGATGCGAGGTGATGCGAGGCGATGCGATGCGATGCGATGCGATGCGTTGAGATGAGATGCGATGCGAGGCGATGCGATACGATGCGATGCGATGCGATGCGATGCGAGGCGATGCGAGGCGATGCGAGGCGATGCGAGGCGATGCGATGCGATGCGGTGCGATGCGATGCGTTGAGATGAGATGCGATGCGAGGCGATGCGATACGATGCAATGCGATGCGATGCGATGCGAGGCGATGCGAGGCGATGCGAGGCGATGCGAGGCGATGCGATGCGATGCGATGCGATGCGATGCGATGCGATGCGACGCGATGCAATGCGATGCGATGCGATGCGATGCGATGAGATGCAAGGCGATGCGAGGCGATGCGAGGCGATGCGATGCGATGAGATGCGATGCGATGCGATGTGATGCGATGCGATGCGAGGCGATGCGAGGCGATGCGAGGCGAGGCGATGCGATGCGATGCGATGCGATGCGATGCGAGGCGATGCGATGCGATGCGATGCGAGGCGATGCGAGGCGATGCGAGGCGATGCGATGCGATGCGATCTGATGCGATGCGAGGCGATGCGAGGCGATGCGATGCGTTGAGATGAGATGCGATGCGATACGATGCGATGCGATGCGACGCGAGGGGATGCGAGGCGATGCGATGCGATGCGATGCAATGCGATGCGAGGCGATGCGAGGCGAAGCGATGCGATGCGATGCGATGCGATGCGAGGCGATGCGAGGCAATGTGAGGCGATGCGATGCGATGCGACGCGATGCAATGCGATGCGATGCGATGCGATTCGGTGCGATACGATGCGATGCGATGCGATGCGAGGCGATGCGAGGCGATGCGAGGCGATGCGATGCGATGCGATCTGATGCGATGCGAGGCGATGCGAGGCGATGCGATGCGTTGAGATGAGATGCGATGCGATACGATGCGATGCGATGCGACGCGATGCAATGCGATGCGATGCGATGCGATGCGATGCGAGGCGATGCGAGGCGATGCGATAAGATGCGATGCGATGCAAGGCAATGCGATGCGATGCGAGGCGAAGCGATGCGATGCGATGCGATGCGATGCAATGCGATGCGATGCGATGCGATGAGATGCGAGGCGATGCGATACGATGCGATGCGATGCGATGCGATGCGATGCAATGCAATGCGATGCGATGCTATGCGATGCGATGAGATGCGATGCGATGCGATGCGATGCGATGCGACGCGATGCAATGCGATGCGATGCGATGCGATGCGATGAGATGCGAGGCGATGCGATACGATGCGATGCGATGCGATACGATGCGATGCGATGCGATGCGAGGCGATGCGATACGATTCGATGCGAGGCGATGCGAAGCGATGCGAGGAGATGCGATGCGATGAGATGCGATGCGATGCGATGCGATGCGATGCGATGCAATGAGATGCGAGGCGATGCGAGGCGATGCGAGGCGATGCGATGCGATGCGATGCAATGAGATGCGAGGCGATGCGAGGCGATGCGAGGCGATACGATGCGATGAGATGCGATGCGATGCGATGCGATGCGATGCAATGCGAGGCGATGCGATGCGATGCGAGGCGATGCGATGCGATGCGATGCGATGCGATGCGAGGCGATGCGATGAGATGCGATGCGATGCGATGCGATGCGATGCGACGCGATGCAATGCGATGCGATGCGATGAAATGCGAGGCGATGCGAGGCGATGCGATGCGATGCGATGCGAGGCGATGCAATGCGATGCGATGCTATGCGATGCAATGCGAGGCGATGCGAGGCGATGCGAGGCGATGCAATGCGATGCGATGCGATGAGATGCGAGGCGATGCGAGGCGATGCGATGCGATGCGATGCGAGGCGATGCAATGCGATGCGATGCTATGCGATGCAATGCGAGGCGATGCGAGGCGATGCGAGGCGATGCGAGGCGATGCGATGCGATGAGATGCGATGCGATGCGATGCGATGCGAGGCGATGCGATGCGATGCGATGCGATGCGATGCGATGCGATGCGATGCGAGGCGAGGCGATGCGAGGCGATGCGATGCGATGCGAGGCGATGCGAGGCGATGCGATGCGATGCGATACGATGCGATGCGAGGCGATACGATGCGATGCGATGCGATGCGAGGCGATGCGAGGCGATGCGAGGCGATGCGATGCGATGCGATACGATGCGATGCGAGGCGATACGATGCGATGCGATGCGATGCGAGGCGATGCGAGGCGATGCGAGGCGATGCGATGCGATGCGATCTGATGCGATGCGAGGCGATGCGATGCGATGCGATGCGATGCGAGGCAATGCGATGAGATGCGATGCGATGCGATGCGATGCGATGCGACGCGATGCAATGCGATGCGATGCGATGCGATGCGATGAGATGCGAGGCGATGCGAGGCGATGCGAAGCGATGCGATGCGATGAGATGCGATGCGATGCGATGTGATGCGATGCGATGCGAGGCGATGCGAGGCGATGCGAGGCGATGCGAGGCGATGCGATGCGTTGAGATGAGATGCGAGGCGATGCGATGCGATGCGATGCGATGCGATGCGATGCGATGCGATGCTGTGAGATGCGAGGCGATGCGATTCGATGAGATGCGATGCGATGCGATGCGATGCGTTGAAATGAGATGCGATGCGAGGCGATGCGATACGATGCGATGCGATGCGATGCGATGCGAGGCGATGCGATGCGATGCGATGCGAGGTGATGCGAGGCGATGCGATGCGATGCGATGCGATGCGTTGAGATGAGATGCGATGCGAGGCGATGCGATACGATGCGATGCGATGCGAGGCGATGCGATGCGATGCGATGCGAGGCGATGCGATGCGATGCGATGCGAGGCGATGCGAGGTGATGCGAGGCGGTGCGATGCGAAGCGATGCGATGCGATGCGATGCGATGCGAGGCGATGCGAGGCGATTCGATGAGATGCGATGCGATGCGGTGCGATGCGATGCAATGCGATGCGATGCGATGCGAGGCGATGCAAGGCGATGCGAGGCGATGCGAGGCGATGCGATGCGATGCGATGCGATGCGATGCGATGCGATGCGACGCGATGCAATGCGATGCGATGCGATGCGATGCGATGAGATGCGAGGCGATGCGAGGCGATGCAAGGCGATGCGATGCGATGAGATGCGATGCGATGCGATGTGATGCGATGCGATGCGAGGCGATGCGAGGCGATGCGAGGCGATGCGATGCGATGAGATGCGATGCGATGCGATGTGATGCGATGCGATGCGAGGCGATGCGAGGCGATGTGAGGCGATGCGAGGCGATGCGAAGCGATGCGATCTGATGCGATGCGAAGCGATGCGAGGCGATGCGATGCGTTGAGATGAGATGCGAGGCGATGCGAAGCGATGCGATCTGATGCGATGCGAAGCGATGCGAGGCGATGCGATGCGTTGAGATGAGATGCGAGGCGATGCGATGCGATGCGATGCGATGCGATGCGATGCGATGCGATGCGATGAGATGCGAGGCGATGCGATTCGATGAGATGCGATGCGATGCGATGCGATGCGTTGAGATGAGATGCGATGCGAGGCGATGCGATACGATGCGATGCGATGCGATGCGATGCGATGCGATGCGATGCGATGCGATGCGAGGTGATGCGAGGCGATGCGATGCGATGCGATGCGATGCGTTGAGATGAGATGCGATGCGAGGCGATGCGATACGATGCGATGCGATGCGATGCGATGCGAGGCGATGCGAGGCGATGCGAGGCGATGCGAGGCGATGCGATGCGATGCGGTGCGATGCGATGCGTTGAGATGAGATGCGATGCGAGGCGATGCGATACGATGCAATGCGATGCGATGCGATGCGAGGCGATGCGAGGCGATGCGAGGCGATGCGAGGCGATGCGATGCGATGCGATGCGATGCGATGCGATGCGATGCGACGCGATGCAATGCGATGCGATGCGATGCGATGCGATGAGATGCAAGGCGATGCGAGGCGATGCGAGGCGATGCGATGCGATGAGATGCGATGCGATGCGATGTGATGCGATGCGATGCGAGGCGATGCGAGGCGATGCGAGGCGAGGCGATGCGATGCGATGCGATGCGATGCGATGCGAGGCGATGCGATGCGATGCGATGCGAGGCGATGCGAGGCGATGCGAGGCGATGCGATGCGATGCGATCTGATGCGATGCGAGGCGATGCGAGGCGATGCGATGCGTTGAGATGAGATGCGATGCGATACGATGCGATGCGATGCGACGCGAGGGGATGCGAGGCGATGCGATGCGATGCGATGCAATGCGATGCGAGGCGATGCGAGGCGAAGCGATGCGATGCGATGCGATGCGATGCGAGGCGATGCGAGGCAATGTGAGGCGATGCGATGCGATGCGACGCGATGCAATGCGATGCGATGCGATGCGATTCGGTGCGATACGATGCGATGCGATGCGATGCGAGGCGATGCGAGGCGATGCGAGGCGATGCGATGCGATGCGATCTGATGCGATGCGAGGCGATGCGAGGCGATGCGATGCGTTGAGATGAGATGCGATGCGATACGATGCGATGCGATGCGACGCGATGCAATGCGATGCGATGCGATGCGATGCGATGCGAGGCGATGCGAGGCGATGCGATAAGATGCGATGCGATGCAAGGCAATGCGATGCGATGCGAGGCGAAGCGATGCGATGCGATGCGATGCGATGCAATGCGATGCGATGCGATGCGATGCGATGCGAAGCGATGCGATGCGATGCGATGCGATGCGAGGCGATGCGATGCGATGCGAGGCGATGCGAGGCAATTTGAGGCGATGCGATGCGATGCGAAGCGATGCGATGCGAGGCGAAGCGATGCGATGCGATGCGATGCGATGCGATGCGATGCGTTGCGATGCGATGCGATGCGATGCGATGCGATGAGATGCGAGGCGATGCGATTCGATGAGATGCGATGCGATGCGATACGATGCGATGCGATGCGATGCGAGGCGATGCGAGGCGACGCGAGGCGATGCGAAGCGATGCGATCTGATGCGATGCGAGGCGATGCGAGGCGATGCGAGGCGATGAGATGCGATGCGATGCAATGCGATGCGAGGCGATGCGATGCGATGCGATGCGATGCGAGGCGATGCGAGGCGACGCGAGGCGATGCGAAGCGATGCGATCTGATGCGATGCGAGGCGATGCGAGGCGATGCGAGGCGATGAGATGCGATGCGATGCGATACGATGCGATGCGATGCGATGCGAAGCGATGCGATCTGATGCGATGCGAGGCGATGCGAGGCGATGCGAGGCGATGCGATGCGATGCGATGCAATGCGATGCGAGGCGATGCGATGCGATGCGAGGGGATGCGAGGCGATGCGATGCGATGCGATGCAATGCGATGCGAGGCGATGCGATGCGATGCGAGGCGATGCGAGGCGATGAGATGCGATGCGATGCGATACGATGCGATGCGATGCGATGCGAAGCGATGCGATCTGATGCGATGCGAGGCGATGCGAGGCGATGCGAGGCGATGCGATGCGATGCGATGCAATGCGATGCGAGGCGATGCGATGCGATGCGAGGGGATGCGAGGCGATGCGATGCGATGCGATGCAATGCGAGGCGATACGAGGCAATGCGAGGCGATGCGAGGCGATGCGATGCGATGAGATGCGATGCGATGCGATACTATGCGATGCGAGGCGATGCGAGGCGATGCGATGCGTTGAGATGCGATGCGATGCGATGAGATGCGAGGCGATGCGAGGCGATGCGAGGCGATGCGATGCGATGAGATGCGATGCGATGCGATGCGGTGCGATGCGATGCGATGCGATACGATGCGATGCGAGGCGATACGATGCGATGCGATGCGATGCGAGGCGATGCGAGGCGATGCGAGGCGATGCGATGCGATGCGATCTGATGCGATGCGAGGCGATGCGATGCGATGAGATGCGATGCGATGCGATGCGATGCGATGCGATGCGATGCGATGCGATGCGATACGATGCGATGCGATGCGATGAGATGCGAGGCGATGCGAGGCGATGCGAGGCGATGCGATGAGATGCGAGGCGATGCGAGGCGATGCGAGGCGATGCGATGCGATGAGATGCGATGCGATGCGATGCGATGCGATGCGATGCGATGCGATACGATGCGATGCGAGGCGATACGATGCGATGCGATGCGATGCGAGGCGATGCGAGGCGATGCGAGGCGATGCGATGCGATGCGATCTGATGCGATGCGAGGCGATGCGATGCGATGCGATGCGATGCGAGGCGATGCGATGAGATGCGATGCGATGCGATGCGATGCAATGCGACGCGATGCAATGCGATGCGATGCGATGAGATGCGAGGCGATGCGAGGCGATGCGAGGCGATGCGATGCGATGCGATGCGATACGATGCGATGCGAGGCGATACGATGCGATGCGATGCGATGCGAGGCGATGCGAGGCGATGCAAGGCGATGCGATGCGATGCGATCTGATGCGATGCGAGGCGATGCGATGCGATGCGATGCGATGCGAGGCGATGCGATGAGATGCGATGCGATGCGATGCGATGCAATGCGACGCGATGCAATGCGATGCGATGCGATGAGATGCAAGGCGATGCGAGGCGATGCGAGGCGATGCGATGCGATGAGATGCGATGCGATGCGATGTGATGCGATGCGATGCGATGCGATGCGATGCGATGCGAGGCGATGCGATGCGAGGCGATGCGATGCGATGCGATGCGATGCGATGCGAGGCGATGCGATGCGATGCGATGCGATGCGATGCGAGGCGATGCGATGCGAGGCGATGCGAGGCGATGCGAGGCGATGCGAGGCGATGCGATGCGATGAGATGCGATGCGATACGATGCGATGCGATACGATGCGATGCGATGCGATGCGATGCGATGCGATGCGATGCGAGGCGATGCGATGCGATGCGATGCTATGCGATGCGATGCGAGGCGATGCGATGAGATGCGATGCGATGCGATGCGATGTGATGCGATGCGAGGCGATGCGATGCGATGCGATGCGATGCGATGCGATGCGATGCGAGGCGATGCGATGCGATGCAATGCGATGCGATGCGACGCGATGCAATGCGATGCGATGCGATGCGATGCGATGCGATGCGATGCGAGGCGATGCGAGGCGATTCGATGAGATGCGATGCGATGCGGTGCGATGCGATGCGTTGAGATGAGATGCGATGCGAGGCGATGCGATACGATGCAATGCGATGCGATGCGATGCGAGGCGATGCGAGGCGATGCGAGGCGATGCGAGGCGATGCGAGGCGATGCGATGCGATGCGATGCGAGGTGATGCGAGGCGATGCGATGCGATGCGATGCGATGCGATGCGTTGAGATGAGATGCGATGCGAGGCGATGCGATACGATGCGATGCGATGCGATGCGATGCGAGGCGATGCGAGGCGATGCGAGGCGATGCGAGGCGATGCGAGGCGATGCGATGCGATGCGATACAATGCGATGCGAGGCGATGCAATGCGATGCGATGCAATGCGATGCGAGGCGATGCGATGCGATGCGATGCGAGGCGATGCGAGGTGATGCGAGGCGGTGCGATGCGAGGCGATGCGATGCGATGCGATGCGATGCGATGCGATGCGAGGCGATGCGATGCGAGGCGATGCGAGGCGATGCGAGGCGATGCGAGGCGATGCGATGCGATGAGATGCGATGCGATACGATGCGATGCGATACGATGCGATGCGATGCGATGCGATGCGATGCGATGCGAGGCGATGCGATGCGATGCGATGCGATGCGATGCGAGGCGATGCGATGCGAGGCGATGCGAGGCGATGCGAGGCGATGCGAGGCGATGCGATGCGATGAGATGCGATGCGATACGATGCGATGCGATACGATGCGATGCGATGCGATGCGATGCGATGCGATGCGATGCGATGCGATGCGAGGCGATGCGATGCGATGCGATGCTATGCGATGCGATGCGAGGCGATGCGATGAGATGCGATGCGATGCGATGCGATGCGATGCAATGCGAGGCGATGCGATGCGATGCGATGCGATGCGATGCGATGCGATGCGAGGCGATGCGATGCGATGCAATGCGATGCGATGCGATGCGATGCGAGGCGAGGCGATGCGAGGCGATGCGATGCGATGCGATGCGATGCGATGCGATGCGAGGCGATGCAAGGCGATGCGAGGCGATGCGAGGCGATGCGAGGCGATGCGATGCGATGAGATGCGATGAGATGCGATGCGATGCGTTGAGATGAGATGCGATGCGAGGCGATGCGATACGATGCGATGCGATGCGATGCGATGCGAGGCGATGCGAGGCGATGCGATGCGATGCGATGCGATGCGATGCGATGCGATGCGAGGCGATGCAAGGCGATGCGAGGCGATGCGAGGCGATGCGAGGCGATGCGATGCGATGAGATGCGATGAGATGCGATGCGATACGATGCGATGCGATACGATGCGATGCGATGCGATGCGATGCGATGCGAGGCGATGCGATGCGATGCGATGCTATGCGATGCGATGCGATGCGATGCGATGCGAGGCGATGCAAGGCGATGCGAGGCGATGCGATGCGAGGCGATGCGAAGCGATGCGAGGCGATGCGATGCGATGAGATGCGATGCGATGCGATGCGATGCGATGCGATGCGATACGATGCGATGCGATACGATGCGATACGATGCGATGCGATGCGATGAGATGCGAGGCGATGCGAGGCGATGCGAGGCGATGCGATGCGATGAGATGCGATGCGATGCGATGCGATGCGATGCGATGAGATGCGAGGCGATGCGAGGCGATGCGAGGCGATGCGATGCGATGAGATGCGATGCGATGCGATGCGATGCGATGCGATACGATGCGATGCGAGGCGATGTGAGGCGATGCGATGCGATGCGATGCGATGCGATGCGATGCGATGCGATGCGAGGCGATGCGAGGCGATTCGATGAGATGCGATGCGATGCGGTGCGATGCGATGCGTTGAGATGAGATGCGATGCGAGGCGATGCGATACGATGCAATGCGATGCGATGCGATGCGAGGCGATGCGAGGCGATGCGAGGCGATGCGAGGCGATGCGAGGCGATGCGATGCGATGCGATGCGATGCGATGCGAGGCGATGCGAGGCGATTCGATGAGATGCGATGCGATGCGGTGCGATGCGATGCGTTGAGATGAGATGCGATGCGAGGCGATGCGATGCGATGCAATGCGAGGCGATGCGATGCGATGCGATGCGATGCGATGCGATGCGATGCGAGTCGATGCGATGCGATGCAATGCGATGCGATGCGACGCGATGCAATGCGATGCGATGCGATGCGATGCGATGCTATGCGATGCGATGCGATGCGATGCGATGCGAGGCGATGCAAGGCGATGCGAGGCGATGCGATGCGAGGCGATGCGAAGCGATGCGAGGCGATGCGATGCGATGAGATGCGATGCGATGCGATGCGATGCGATGCGATGCGATACGATGCGATGCGATACGATGCGATACGATGCGATGCGATGCGATGAGATGCGAGGCGATGCGAGGCGATGCGAGGCGATGCGATGCGATGAGATGCGATGCGATGCGATGCGATGCGATGCGATGAGATGCGAGGCGATGCGAGGCGATGCGAGGCGATGCGATGCGATGAGATGCGATGCGATGCGATGCGATGCGATGCGATGCGATGCGATACGATGCGATGCGAGGCGATACGATGCGATGCGATGCGATGCGAGGCGATGCGAGGCGATGCGAGGCGATGCGATGCGATGCGATCTGATGCGATGCGAGGCGATGCGATGCGATGCGATGCGATGCGATGCGAGGCGATGCGAGGCGATTCGATGAGATGCGATGCGATGCGGTGCGATGCGATGCGTTGAGATGAGATGCGATGCGAGGCGATGCGATACGATGCAATGCGATGCGATGCGATGCGAGGCGATGCGAGGCGATGCGAGGCGATGCGAGGCGATGCGCGGCGATGCGATGCGATGAGATGCGAGGTGATGCGAGGCGATGCGATGCGATGCGATGCGATGCGATGCGTTGAGATGAGATGCGATGCGAGGCGATGCGATGCGATGCGATGCGATGCGATGCGACGCGATGCAATGCGATGCGATGCGATGAGATGCGAGGCGATGCGAGGCGATGCGAGGCGATGCGATGCGATGAGATGCGATGCGATGCGATGTGATGCGATGCGATGCGAGGCGATGCGAGGCGATGCGAGGCGATGCGAAGCGATGCGATCTGATGCGATGCGAGGCGATGCGAGGCGATGCGATGCGTTGAGATGAGATGCGAGGCGATGCGATGCGATGCGATGCGATGCGATGCGATGCGATGCGATGCGATGAGATGCGAGGCGATGCGATTCGATGAGATGCGATGCGATGCGATGCGATGCGTTGAGATGAGATGCGATGCGAGGCGATGCGATACGATGCGATGCGATGCGATGCGATGCGAGGCGATGCGAGGCGATGCGAGGCGATGCGAGGCGATGCGATGCGATGCCATGCGAGGTGATGCGAGGCGATGCGATGCGATGCGATGCGATGCGATGCGTTGAGATAAGATGCGATGCGAGGCGATGCGATACGATGCGATGCGATGCGATGCGATGCGAGGCGATGCGAGGCGATGCGAGGCGATGCGAGGCGATGCGATGCGATGCGATGCGATGCGATGCGAGGCGATGCGAGGCGATTCGATGAGATGCGATGCGATGCGGTGCGATGCGATGCGTTGAGATGAGATGCGATGCGAGGCGATGCGATACGATGCAATGCGATGCGATGCGATGCGAGGCGATGCGAGGCGATGCGAGGCGATGCGAGGCGATGCGAGGCGATGCGATGCGATGCGATGCGAGGGGATGCGAGGCGATGCGATGCGATGCGATGCGATGCGATGCGTTGAGATGAGATGCGATGCGAGGCGATGCGATACGATGCGATGCGATGCGATGCGATGCGAGGCGATGCGAGGCGATGCGAGGCGATGCGAGGCGATGCGAGGCGATGCGATGCGATGCGATGCGATGCGATGCGAGGCGATGCAATGCGATGCGATGCAATGCGATGCGAGGCGATGCGATGCGATGCGATGCGAGGCGATGCGAGGTGATGCGAGGCGGTGCGATGCGAGGCGATGCGATGCGATGCGATGCGATGCGATGCGAGGCGATGCGATGCGATGCGAGGCGATGCGATGCGATGAGATGCGATGCGATACGATGCGATGCGATACGATGCGATGCGATGCGATGCGATGCGATGCGATGCGATGCGATGCGATGCGAGGCGATGCGATGCGATGCGATGCTATGCGATGCGATGCGAGGCGATGCGATGAGATGCGATGCGATGCGATGCGATGCGATGCAATGCGAGGCGATGCGATGCGATGCGATGCGATGCGATGCGATGCGATGCGAGTCGATGCGATGCGATGCAATGCGATGCGATGCGACGCGATGCAATGCGATGCGATGCGATGCGATGCGATGCGATGCAATGCGATGCGAGGCGATGCGATGAGATGCGATGCGATGCGATGCGATGCGATGCGACGCGATGCAATGCGATGCGATGCGATGCAATGCGATGCGATGCGATGCGATGCGATGCGATGCGATGCGATGCGATGCGATGCGATGCGATGCGATGCGATGCGTTGAGATGAGATGCGATGCGAGGCGATGCGATACGATGCGATGCGATGCGATGCGATGCGAGGCGATGCGAGGCGATGCGAGGCGATGCGAGGCGATGCGATGCGATGCGATGCGATGCGATGCGAGGCGATGCAATGCGATGCGATGCAATGCGATGCGAGGCGATGCGATGCGATGCGATGCGAGGCGATGCGAGGTGATGCGAGGCGGTGCGATGCGAGGCGATGCGATGCGAGGCGATGCAATGCGATGCGATGCGATGCGATGCGAGGCGATGCGATGCGATGCGATGCTATGCGATGCGATGCGATGCGATGCGATGCGATGCGAGGCGATGCGAGGCGATGCGAGGCGAGGCGATGCGAGGCGATGCGAGGCGGTGCGAGGCGATGCGATGCGATGCGATGCGATGCGATGCGAGGCGATGCAATGCGATGCGATGCAATGCGATGCGAGGCGATGCGATGCGATGCGATGCGAGGCGATGCGAGGTGATGCGAGGCGGTGCGATGCGAGGCGATGCGATGCGAGGCGATGCGATGCGATGCGATGCGATGCGATGCGAGGCGATGCGATGCGAGGCGATGCGAGGCGATGCGAGGCGATGCGATGCGATGAGATGCGATGCGATACGATGCGATGCGATGCGAGGCGATGCGAGGCGATGCGAGGCGATGCGATGCGAGGCGATGCGATGCGATGCGATGCGATGCGATGCGATGCGATGCGAGGCGATACGATGCGATGCGATGCGATGCGAGGCGATGCGAGGCGATGCGAGGCGATGCGATGCGATGCGAGGCGATACGATGCGAGGCGATGCGAGGCGATGCGATGCGAGGCGATGCGAGGCGATGCGAGGCGATGCGATGCGATGCGATGCGAGGCGATGCGAGGCGATGCGAGGCGATGCGATGCGATGCGAGGCGATGCGATGCGAGGCGATGCGAGGCGATGCGATGCGAGGCGATGCGATGCGATGCGAGGCGATACGATGCGATGCGATGCGATGCGAGGCGATGCGAGGCGATGCGAGGCGATGCGATGCGATGCGATCTGATGCGATGCGAGGCGATGCGATGCGATGCGATGCGATGCGATGCGAGGCGATGCGAGGCGATTCGATGAGATGCGATGCGATGCGGTGCGATGCGATGCGTTGAGATGAGATGCGATGCGAGGCGATGCGATACGATGCAATGCGATGCGATGCGATGCGAGGCGATGCGAGGCGATGCGAGGCGATGCGAGGCGATGCGCGGCGATGCGATGCGATGAGATGCGAGGTGATGCGAGGCGATGCGATGCGATGCGATGCGATGCGATGCGTTGAGATGAGATGCGATGCGAGGCGATGCGATACGATGCGATGCGATGCGATGCGATGCGAGGCGATGCAAGGCGATGCGAGGCGATGCGAGGCGATGCGATGCAATGCGATGCGATGCGATGCGAGGCGATGCAATGCGATGCGATGCAATGCGATGCGAGGCGATGCGATGCGATGCGATGCGAGGCGATGCGAGGTGATGCGAGGCGGTGCGATGCGAGGCGATGCGATGCGATGCGATGCGATGCGATGCGAGGCGATGCGATGCGATGCGTTGAGATAAGATGCGATGCGAGGCGATGCGATACGATGCGATGCGATGCGATGCGATGCGAGGCGATGCGAGGCGATGCAATGCGATGCGAGGCGATGCGATGCGATGCGATGCGAGGCGATGCGAGGTGATGCGAGGCGGTGCGATGCGAGGCGATGCAATGCGATGCGATGCAATGCGATGCGAGGCGATGCGATGCGATGCGATGCGAGGCGATGCGAGGTGATGCGAGGCGGTGCGATGCGAGGCGATGCGATCTGATGCGATGCGAGGCGATGCGATACGATGCGATGCGATGCGTTGAGATAAGATGCGATGCGAGGCGATGCGAAACGATGCGATGCGATGCGATGCGATGCGAGGCGATGCGAGGCGATGCGAGGCGATGTGAGGCGATGCGATGCGATGCGATGCGATGCGAGGCGATGCGAGGCGATTCGATGAGATGCGATGCGATGCGGTGCGATGCGATGCGTTGAAATGAGATGCGATGCGAGGCGATGCGATACGATGCAATGCGATGCGATGCGATGCGAGGCGATGCGAGGCGATGCGAGGCGATGCGAGGCGATGCGAGGCGATGCGCGGCGATGCGATGCGATGCGATGCGAGTTGATGCGAGGCGATGCGATGCGATGCGATGCGATGCGATGCGTTGAGATGAGATGCGATGCGAGGCGATGCGATACGATGCGATGCGATGCGATGCGATGCGAGGCGATGCGAGGCGATGCGAGGCGATGCGAGGCGATGCGATGCGATGCGATGCGATGCGATGCGAGGCGATGCAATGCGATGCGATGCAATGCGATGCGAGGCGATGCGATGCGATGCGATGCGAGGCGATGCGAGGTGATGCGAGGCGGTGCGATGCGAGGCGATGCGATGCGATGCGATGCGATGCGATGCGAGGCGATGCGATGCGATGCGATGCGATGCGATGCGAGGCGATGCGATGCGAGGCGATGCGAGGCGATGCGAGGCGATGCGAGGCGATGCGATGCGATGAGATGCGATGCGATACGATGCGATGCGATACGATGCGATGCGATGCGATGCGATGCGATGCGATGCGATGCGATGCGAGGCGATGCGATGCGATGCGATGCTATGCGATGCGATGCGAGGCGGTGCGATGCGAGGCGATGCGAGGTGATGCGAGGCGGTGCGATGCGAGGCGATGCGATGCGATGCGATGCGATGCGATACGATGCGATGCGAGGCGATGCGAGGCGATGCGATGCGATGAGATGCGATGCGATACGATGCGATGCGATACGATGCGATGCGATGCGATGCGATGCGATGCGATGCGATGCGATGCGAGGCGATGCGATGCGATGCGATGCTATGCGATGCGATGCGAGGCGGTGCGATGAGATGCGATGCGATGCGATGCGATGCGATGCGATGCGAGGCGATGCGATGCGATGCGATGCGATGCGATGCGATGCGATGCGAGGCGATGCGATGCGATGCAATGCGATGCGATGCGACGCGATGCAATGCGATGCGATGCGATGCGATGCGATGCGATGCGATGCGATGCGATGCGAGGCGATGCGATGCGATGCGATGCTATGCGATGCGATGCGAGGCGATGCGATGAGATGCGATGCGATGCGAGGCGATGCGATGCGATGCGATGCGATGCGATGCGATGCGATGCGATGCGATGCGATGCGATGCGATGCAATGCGATGCGAGGCGATGCGATGAGATGCGATGCGATGCGATGCGATGCGATGCGACGCGATGCAATGCGATGCGATGCGATGCGATGCGATGCGATGCGATGCGATGCGATGCGATGCGATGCGATGCGATGCGATGCGATGAGATGCGAGGCGATGCGAGGCGATGCGAGGCAATGCGATGCGATGAGATGCGATGCGATGCGATGCGATGCGATGCGATGCGATGCGATACGATGCGAGGCGATGCGAGGCGATGCGAGGCGATGCGATGCGATGCGATCTGATGCGATGCGAGGCGATGCGATGCGATGCGATGCGATGCGAGGCGATGCGATGAGATGCGATGCGATGCGATGCGATGCAATGCGACGCGATGCAATGCGATGCGATGCGATGAGATGCGAGGCGATGCGAGGCGATGCGAGGCGATGCGATGCGATGAGATGCGATGCGATGCGATGTGATGCGATGCGATGCGAGGCGATGCGAGGCGATGCGAGGCGATGCGAGGCGATGCGAAGCGATGCGATCTGATGCGATGCGAGGCGATGCGAGGCGATGCGATGCGTTGAGATGAGATGCGAGGCGATGCGATGCGATGCGATGCGATGCGATGCGATATGCGATATGCAATGCCATATGTCCTTAACGTCCCAGACGTCCCAGATGTCTCATATGACCATAACGTCCCAGACGTCCCTGATGTCCCATATGTCCCATATGTCCCTAATGTCCCAGGCCTCCTAAATGTTCCATATGTCCCTAACGTCCAAGACGTTATAAATGTCCCATATGTCCCTAACGTTCCAGACGTCCCAGCTGTCCCGTATGTCCCTAACGTCCCGGACGTCCCAGACGTCCTAGTGTCCCATATGTCCCTAACGTCTTAGACGTCCTAGATGTCCTATATGTCCCTAACGTTCCAGACGTCCCAGACGTCCCATCTGTCCTTAATGTCTCAGGCGTCCCAGATGTCCCATCTGTCCTTAATGTCCCAGGCGTGCCAGATGTCCCATATGTCCCATATGTCCTTAATGACCCAGGCGTCCTAAGTGTCCCATATGGTCTTAACTTCCCAGACGTCCCAGACGTAATAGATGTCCCATATGTCCTTAACGTCCTAGACGTTCCAGATGTCCCATATGTCCCTAACGTCCCAGACGTCCCAGATGTCCCATATGTCCCATATGTCCCAAACGTCCCAGGCGTCCTAAATGTCCCATATGTCCTTAACGTCCAAGACGTCCCAGATATCCCATATGTCCCTAACGTCCCAGACGTCCCAGATGTCCCATATGTCCCATATGTCCCTAACGTCCCAGGCGTCCTAAATTTCCCATATGTCCTTAACGTCCCAGACGTCCCAGATGTCCCATCTGTCCTTAATGTCCCAGGCGTCCCAGATGTCCCATATGTCCCATATGTCCTTAATGACCCAGGCGTCCTAAGTGTCTCATATCTCCTTAACTTTCCAGACGTCCCAGACGTCCTAGATGTCTCATATGTCCTTAACGTCCCAGACGTCCCAGATGTCCCATATGTCCCTAACGTCCCAGACGTCTCAGATGTCCCATATGTCCCATATGTCCTTAACGTCCCAGGCGTCCTAAATGTCCCATATGTCCTTAACGTCCCAGACGTCCCAGTTGTCCCAAATGTCCCTAACGTCTCAGACGTCCCAGATGTTCCATATGTCCCTAACGTCCCAGACGTCCTAAATGTCCCATATGTTCCTAACGTCTCAGACGTCCCAACTGTCCCGTATGTCCTTAACGTCCCAGACGTCCCAGACGTCCTAGATGTCCCATATGTCCTTAGCGTCCCAGACGTCCCAGATGTCCCATATGTCCCATATGTCCCTAATGTCCCAGGCGTCCTATATGTCCCATATGTCCCTAACGTCCCAGACGTCCCAGACGTCCTAGATGTCCCATATGTCCTTAACGTCCCTAACGTCCCAGATGTCCCATATGTCCCTAACGCCCCAGACGTCTCAGATGTCCCATATGTCCCATAGGTCCCTAACGTCCCAGACGTCCTAAATGTTCCATATGTCCCTAGAGTCTAAGACGTCCCAGCTGTCCCGTATGACCCTAACGTCCCAGACGTCTCAGACGTCCTAGATGTCCCATATGTTTTTAACGTCCCAGACGTCCTAGATAGCTTATATGTCCCTAACGTCCCAGACGTCCCAGACGTCCCAGATGTCCTATATGTCCCATATGTTACTAGTGTCCCAGGCGTCCCAGATGTCCCATATGTCCCTAACGTCCCAGACGTCCTAAAAGTCCCATATGTTCCTAACGTCCCAGACGTCCTAACTGTCCCGTATGTCCCTAACGTCCCAGACGTCCCAGACGTCCTAGATGTTCCATATGTCCTTAACGTCCCAAACGTCCCAGATGTCCCATATGTCCTTAACTTCCCAGGCGTCCCAGAAGTCCCATATGTCCCATATGTCCCTAATGTCCCAGGCGTCCTAAATGTCTTATATGTCCTTAACGTCCCAGACGTCCCAGACGTCCTAGATGTCCCATATGTCCTAAACGTCCCAGACGTCCCAGACGTCCTAGATGTCCCATATGTCCCTAACGTGGCAGACGTCCTAGATGTCCTATATGTCCCTAACGTCCCAGACATCCCAGACGTCCCAGATGTCCCATATGTCTCATATGTCCCTAATGTCCCAAGCGTCCTAGATGTTCCATATGTTATTAACGTCCCAGACGTCTCAGATGTCCCATATGTCCCTAACGTCCCAGACGTCCCAGATGTAACATATGTCCCATATGTCCCTAATGTCCCAGGCGTCCTAGATGTTCCATATGTCCCTAACGTCCCAGACGTCCTAAATGTCCCATATGTCCCTAACGTCCCAGATGTCCCAGCTGTCCCGTATGTCCTTAACGTCCTAGATGTCCCAGACGTCCTAGATGTCCCATATGTCCCTAACGTCCCAGACGTCCTAGACGTCCCATATGTCCTTAACGTCCCAGACGTCCCAGATGTTCTATATGTCCCTAATGTCCCAGGCGTCCTAAGTGTTCCATATGTCCCTAACGTCCCAGACGTCCTAAATGTCCCATATGTCCCTAACGTCCCAGACGTCCCAGCTGTTCCGTATGTCCCTAACGTCCCAAACGTCCCAGACGTCCTAGATGTCCCATATGTCCCTAACGTCCCAGACGTCCCAGATGTCCCAAAGGTCCCTAACGTCCCAGACGTCCCAGATGTCCCATATGTCCCATATGTCCCTAATGTCCCAGACGTCCCAGATGTCCCATATGTCCCTAACATCCCAGACGTCCCAGATGTCCCATATGTCCCTAACGTCCTAGACGTCCTAGATGTCCCATACGTCCTTAACGTCTCAAACGTCCCATATGCCCCATATGTCCCTAACGTCCCAGACGTCCCAGATGTCCTATATGTCCCATATGTCCCTAATGTCCCGGGCGTTCCAGATGTCCCATATGTCCCTAATGTCTCAGGCGTTCTAAATGTCCCATATGTTCTTAACGTCCCAGACGTCCCAGACGTCCTAGATGTCCCACATGTCCTTAACGTCCCAGACGTCCCAGATGTCCCATCTGTCCCTAACGTCCCAGACGTCGCAGATGTTCCATATGTCCCATATGTCCCTAATGTCCCAAGCGTCCTAGATGTTCCATATGTCTCTAACGTCCCAGACGTCCTAAAAGTCCCATATGTCCTTAAAGTCCCAGACGTCCCAGCTGTCCCGTATGTCCCTAACGTCGCAGACGTCCCAGACGTCCCATATGTCCCATATGTCCCTAAATGTCCCAGGCGTCCCAGACGTCCCAGCTGTCCCATATGTCCCTAACGTTCCAGACGTCCCAGACGTCTTAGATGTCCCATATGTCCCTAACGTCCCAGACGTCCCAGATGTCCCATATGTCCCATATGTCCCTAATGTCCCAGGCGTCCCAGTTGTCCCAGATGTCCCATATGTCCCTAACGTCCCAGACGTCCCAGACGTCCCAGATGTCTTAGATGCCCCATATGTCCCTAACGTCCCAGACGTCCCAGCTGGCCCGTATGTTCCTAACGTCCCAGACGTCCCACACGTCCTAGATGTCCCATATGTCCCTAACCTGCCAGACGTCCTAGATGTCCCATATGTCCCATATGTCCCTAAAGTCTCAAGCGTACTAAATGTCCCATATATCCTTAACGTCCCAGACGTCCCAGACGTCCTAGATGTCCCATATGTCCTTAACGTCCCAGACGTCTCAGATGTCCCATATGTCCCTAACGTCCCAGACGTCCCAAATGTCCCATATGTCCCATATGTCCCTAATGTCCCAGGCGTCCTAGATGATCCATATGTCCCTAACGTTCCAGACGTCCTAAATGTCCCATATGTCCCTAACGTCCCAGACGTCCCAGCTGTCCCGTATGTCCTTAACGTCTCAGATGTCCCAGACGACCTAGATGTCCCATATGTCCCTAACGTCCCAGACGTCCTAGTCGTCCCATATGTCCTTAACGTCGCAAACGTCCCAGATGTCCCATATTTTCCATATGTCCCTAATGTCCCAGGCGTCCTAAGTGTCCCATATGTCCCTAACGTCCCAGACGTCCTAAATGTCCCATATGTCCCTAACGTCCCAGACGTCCCAGCTGTCCCGTATGTCCCTAACGTCCCAGACGTCCCAGACGTCCTAGATGTCCCATATGTCCCTAACGTCCCAGACGTCCCAGATGTCCCATATGTCCCTAACGTCCCAGACGTCCCAGATGTCCCATATGTCCCATATGTCCCTAATGTCCCAGACGTCCCTCATGTCCCATATGTCCCTAACGTCCCAGACGTCCCAGATGCCCCATATGTCCCTAACGTCTTAGCCGTCCTAGATGTCCCATACGTCCTTAACGTCCCAGATGTCCCAGATGTCCCATATGTCCCATATGTCTTTAATGTCCCAGGCGTTCCAGATGTCCCATATGTCCCATATGTCCCTAATGTCTCAAGCGTCCTAAATGTCCCATATGTTTTTAACGTCCCAGACGTCCCAGACGTCCTAGATGTCCCACATGTCCTTAACGTCCCAGACGTCCCAGATGTTGTAGATGTCCCATATGTCCTTAACGTCCCAAACGTCATAGATGTCCCATATGTCCCATATGTCCCTAATGTCCCAGGCGTCCTTAATGTCCCATATGTCCTTAACGTCCCAGACGTCCCAGACGTCCTAGATGTCCCATATGTCCTTAACGTCCTAGACGTACCAGATGTCCCATATGTCTCTAACGTCCCAGACGTAACTGATGTCCCATATGTCCCTAAGGTCCCAGGCGTCCCAGATGTCCCATATGTCCCATATGTCCCAGGCGTACTAAATGTCCCATATGTCCTTAACGTCCCAGACGTCTCAGATGTCTCATGTGTCCCTAACGTCCTTGACGTCCTATATGTCCCATATGTCCCTAACGTCCCAGACGTCCCAGATGTCCCATATGTCCCATATGTCTCTAATGTCCCAGACGTCCCAGATGTCCTATATGTCCCTAACGTCCCAGACGTCTTAGCTGTCCCGTATAATCCTAACGCCCCAGACGTCCCAGACGTCCCATATGTCCCATATGTCTCTAATGTCCCAGACGTCTCAGATGTCGCATATGTCCCTAACGTCCCAGACGTCTCAGATGTTTCATATGTCCCTAACGTCCCAGACGTCCCAGATGTCCCATATGTCCCTAACGTCCCAGACGTCCCAGATGTCCCATATGTCCCATATGTCTCTAATGTCCCAGACGTCCCAGATGTCGCATATGTCCCTAACGTCCCAGACGTCTCAGATGTCTCATGTGTCCCTAACGTCCTTGACGTCCTAGATGTCCCATACGTCCTTAACGTTCCAGACGTCCCAGATGCCCCATATGTCCCTAACGGCCCAGACGTCCCAGATGTCCCATATGTCCCATATGTCCCTAATGTCTCAGTCGTCCTGAATGTACCATATGTCCTTAATGTCCCAGACGTCCCAGACGTCCTAGATGTGCCATATGTCCTTAACGTCCCTGACGTCCCAGATGTCTCATATGACCATAACGTCCCAGACGTCCTAGATGTCCCATATGTCCCATATGTCCCTAATGTCCCAGGCCGCCTAAATGTTCCATTTGTCCCTAACGTCCAAGACGTCCTAAATGTCCCATATGTCCCTAACGTTCCAGACGTTCCAGCTGTCCCGTATGTCCCTAACGTCCCGGACGTCCCAGACGTCCTAGTGTCCCATATGTCCCTAACGTCTTAGACGTCCTAGATGTCCTATATGTCCCTAACGTCCCAGACGTCCCAGACGTCCCATCTGTCCTTAATGTCTCAGGCGTCCCAGATGTCCCATCTGTCCTTAATGTCCCAGGCGTGCCAGATGTCCCATATGTCCCATATGTCCTTAATGACCCAGGCGTCCTAAGTGTCCCATATGTTCTTAACTTCCCAGACGTCCCAGACGTAATAGATATCCCATATGTCCTTAACGTCCTAGACGTCCCAGATGTCCCATATGTCTCTAACGTCCCAGACGTCCCAGATGTCCCATATGTCCCATATGTCCCAAACGTTCCAGGCGTCCTAAATGTCCCATATGTCCTTAACGTCCAAGACGTCCCAGATGTCCCATATGTCCCTAACGTCCCAGACGTCCCAGATGTCCCATATGTCCCATATGTCCCTAACGTCCCAGGCGTCCTAAATTTCCCATATGTCCTTAACGTCCCAGACGTCCCAGATGTCCCATCTGTCCTTAATGTCCCAGGCGTCCCAGATGTCCCATATGTCCCATATGTCCTTAATGACCCAGGCGTCCTAAGTGTCTCATATGTTCCTAACGTCACAGACGTCCCAGATGTCCCATATGTCCCATATGTCCCTAACGTTCCAGGCGTCCTAAATTTCCCATATGTCCTTAACGTCCCAGCCGTCCTAGATGTCCCATATGTCCTTAACGTCCCAGACGTCCCAGATGTCCCATATGTCCCTAACGTCCCAGACGTCTCAGATGTCCCATATGTCCCATATGTCCTTAACGTCCCAGGCGTCCTAAATGTCCCATATGTCCTTAACGTCCCAGACGTCCTAGTTGTCCCAAATGTCCCTAATGTCTCAGACGTCCCAGATGTTCCATATGTCCCTAACGTCCCAGACGTCCTAAATGTGCCATATGTTCCTAACGTCTCAGACGTCCCAACTGTCCCGTATGTCCCTAACGTCCCAGACGTCCCAGACGTCCTAGATGTCCCATATGTCCTTAGCGTCCCAGACGTCCCAGATGTCCCATATGTTCCTAACTTCCCAGACGTGCCAGATGTCCCATATGTCTCATATGTCCCTAATGTCCCAGGCGTCCTATATGTCCCATATGTCCCTAACGTCCCAGACGTCCCAGACGTCCTAGATGTCCCATATGTCCGTAATATCCCAGGCGTCCTAAATCTCCCATATGTCTTTAACGTCCCAGACGTCTTAGATGTCACATATGTCCTTAACGTACCAGACATCCCAGATGTCCCATATGTCCCTAACGCCGCAGAAGTCTCAGATGTCCCATATGTCCCATAGGTCCCTAACGTCCCAGACGTCTTAAATGTCCATTATGTCCCTAGAGTCCAAGACGTCCCAGCTGTCCCGTATGTCCCTAACGTCGCAGACGTCCCAGACGTCCCATATGTGCCATATGTCCCTAAATGTCCCAGGCGTCCCAGACGTCCCAGCTGTCCCATATGTCCCTAACGTCCCAGACGTCCCAGACGTCTTAGATGTCCCATATGTCCCTAACGTCCCAGACGTCCCAGATGTCCCATATGTCCCATATGTCCCTAATGTCCCAGGCGTCCCAGTTGTCCCAGATGTCCCATATGTCCCTAACGTCCCAGACGTCCCAGACGTCCCAGATGTCTTAGATGCCCCATATGTCCCTAACGTCCCAGACGTCCCAGCTGGCCCGTATGTTTCTAACGTCCCAGACGTCCCACACGTCCTAGATGTCCCATATGTCCCTAACCTGCCAGACGTCCTAGATGTCCCATATGTCCCATATGTCCCTAAAGTCTCAAGCGTACTAAATGTCCCATATATCCTTAACGTCCCAGACGTCCCAGACGTCCTAGATGTCCCATATGTCCTTAACGTCCCAGACGTCTCAGATGTCCCATATGTCCCTAACGTCCCAGACGTCCCAAATGTCCCATATGTCCCATATGTCCCTAATGTCCCAGGCGTCCTAGATGATCCATATGTCCCTAACGTTCCAGACGTCCTAAATGTCCCATATGTCCCTAACGTCCCAGACGTCCCAGCTGTCCCGTATGTCCTTAACGTCTCAGATGTCCCAGACGTCCTAGATGTCCCATATGTCCCTAACGTCCCAGACGTCCTAGTCGTCCCATATGTCCTTAACGTCGCAAACGTCCCAGATGTCCCATATGTTCCATATGTCCCTAATGTCCCAGGCGTCCTAAGTGTCCCATATGTCCCTAACGTCCCAGACGTCCTAAATGTCCCATATGTCCCTAACGTCCCAGACGTCCCAGCTGTCCCGTATGTCCCTAACGTCCCAGACGTCCCAGACGTCCTAGATGTCCCATATGTCCCTAACGTCCCAGACGTCCCAGATGTCCCATATGTCCCTAACGTCCCAGACGTCCCAGATGTCCCATATGTCCCATATGTCCCTAATGTCCCAGACGTCCCTCATGTCCCATATGTCCCTAACGTCCCAGACGTCCCAGATGCCCCATATGTCCCTAACGTCTTAGCCGTCCTAGATGTCCCATACGTCCTTAACGTCCCAGATGTCCCAGATGTCCCATATGTCCCATATGTCTTTAATGTCCCAGGCGTTCCAGATGTCCCATATGTCCCATATGTCCCTAATGTCTCAAGCGTCCTAAATGTCCCATATGTTTTTAACGTCCCAGACGTCCCAGACGTCCTAGATGTCCCACATGTCCTTAACGTCCCAGACGTCCCAGATGTTGTAGATGTCCCATATGTCCTTAACGTCCCAAACGTCATAGATGTCCCATATGTCCCATATGTCCGTAATGTCCCAGGCGTCCTTAATGTCCCATATGTCCTTAACGTCCTAGACGTACCAGATGTCCCATATGTCTCTAACGTCCCAGACGTAACTGATGTCCCATATGTCCCTAAGGTCCCAGGCGTCCCAGATGTCCCATATGTCCCATATGTCCCAGGCGTACTAAATGTCCCATATGTCCTTAACGTCCCAGACGTCTCAGATGTCTCATGTGTCCCTAACGTCCTTGACGTCCTAGATGTCCCATATGTCCCTAACGTCCCAGACGTCCCAGATGTCCCATATGTCCCATATGTCTCTAATGTCTCAGACGTCCCAGATGTCCTATATGTCCCTAACGTCCCAGACGTCTTGGCTGTTCCGTATAATCCTAACGCCCCAGACGTCCCAGACGTCCCATATGTCCCATATGTCTCTAATGTCCCAGACGTCTCAGATGTCGCATATGTCCCTAACGTCCCAGACGTCTCAGATGTTTCATATGTCCCTAACGTCCCAGACGTCCCAGATGTCCCATATGTCCCTAACGTCCCAGACGTCCCAGATGTCCCATATGTCCCATATGTCTCTAATGTCCCAGACGTCCCAGATGTCGCATATGTCCCTAACGTCCCAGACGTCTCAGATGTCTCATGTGTCCCTAACGTCCTTGACGTCCTAGATGTCCCATACGTCCTTAACGTTCCAGACGTCCCAGATGCCCCATATGTCCCTAACGGCCCAGACGTCCCAGATGTCCCATATGTCCCATATGTCCCTAATGTCCCAGTCGTCCTGAATGTACCATATGTCCTTAATGTCCCAGACGTCCCAGACGTCCTAGATGTGCCATATGTCCTTAACGTCCCTGACGTCCCAGATGTCTCATATGACCATAACGTCCCAGACGTCCTAGATGTCCCATATGTCCCATATGTCCCTAATGTCCCAGGCCGCCTAAATGTTCCATTTGTCCCTAACGTCCAAGACGTCCTAAATGTCCCATATGTCCCTAACGTTCCAGACGTTCCAGCTGTCCCGTATGTCCCTAACGTCCCGGACGTCCCAGACGTCCTAGTGTCCCATATGTCCCTAACGTCTTAGACGTCCTAGATGTCCTATATGTCCCTAACGTCCCAGACGTCCCAGACGTCCCATCTGTCCTTAATGTCTCAGGCGTCCCAGATGTCCCATCTGTCCTTAATGTCCCAGGCGTGCCAGATGTCCCATATGTCCCATATGTCCTTAATGACCCAGGCGTCCTAAGTGTCCCATATGTTCTTAACTTCCCAGACGTCCCAGACGTAATAGATATCCCATATGTCCTTAACGTCCTAGACGTCCCAGATGTCCCATATGTCTCTAACGTCCCAGACGTCCCAGATGTCCCATATGTCCCATATGTCCCAAACGTTCCAGGCGTCCTAAATGTCCCATATGTCCTTAACGTCCAAGACGTCCCAGATGTCCCATATGTCCCTAACGTCCCAGACGTCCCAGATGTCCCATATGTCCCATATGTCCCTAACGTCCCAGGCGTCCTAAATTTCCCATATGTCCTTAACGTCCCAGACGTCCCAGATGTCCCATCTGTCCTTAATGTCCCAGGCGTCCCAGATGTCCCATATGTCCTTAATGACCCAGGCGTCCTAAGTGTCTCATATGTTCCTAACGTCACAGACGTCCCAGATGTCCCATATGTCCCATATGTCCCTAACGTTCCAGGCGTCCTAAATTTCCCATATGTCCTTAACGTCCCAGCCGTCCTAGATGTCCCATATGTCCTTAACGTCCCAGACGTCCCAGATGTCCCATATGTCCCTAACGTCCCAGACGTCTCAGATGTCCCATATGTCCCATATGTCCTTAACGTCCCAGGCGTCCTAAATGTCCCATATGTCCTTAACGTCCCAGACGTCCCAGTTGTCCCAAATGTCCCTAATGTCTCAGACGTCCCAGATGTTCCATATGTCCCTAACGTCCCAGACGTCCTAAATGTGCCATATGTTCCTAACGTCTCAGACGTCCCAACTGTCCCGTATGTCCCTAACGTCCCAGACGTCCCAGACGTCCTAGATGTCCCATATGTCCTTAGCGTCCCAGACGTCCCAGATGTCCCATATGTTCCTAACTTCCCAGACGTGCCAGATGTCGCATATGTCTCATATGTCCCTAATGTCCCAGGCGTCCTATATGTCCCATATGTCCCTAACGTCCCAGACGTCCCAGACGTCCTAGATGTCCCATATGTCCGTAATATCCCAGGCGTCCTAAATCTCCCATATGTCTTTAACGTCCCAGACGTCTTAGATGTCACATATGTCCTTAACGTACCAGACATCCCAGATGTCCCATATGTCCCTAACGCCGCAGAAGTCTCAGATGTCCCATATGTCCCATAGGTCCCTAACGTCCCAGACGTCTTAAATGTCAATTATGTCCCTAGAGTCCAAGACGTCCCAGCTGTCCCGTATGACCCTAACGTCCCAGACGTCTCAGACGTGCTAGATGTCCCATATGTTTTTAACGTCCCAAACGTCCCATATGTCCCATATGTCCTTAATGTCCCAGGCTTCCCAGAAGTCCCATATGTCCCATATGTCCCTAATGTCCCAGGCGTCCTAAATGTCCCATATGTCTTTAACGTCCCAAACGTCCCATATGTCCCATATGTCCTTAATGTCCCAGGCGTCCCAGAAGTCCCATATGTCCCATATGTCCCTAATGTCCCAGGCGTCCTAAATGTCTTATTTGTCCTTAACGTCCCAGACGTCCAAGACGTCCTAGATGTCCCATATGTTCTAAACGTCCCAGACGTCCCAGACGTCCTAGATGTCCCATATGTCCCTAACGTGCCAGACGTCCTAGATGTCCTATATGTCCCTAACGTCCCAGACGTCCCAAACGTCCCAGATGTCCCATATGTCCCATATGTCCCTAGTGTCCCAGGCGTCCCAGATGTCCCATATAACCCTAACGTCCCAGACGTGCTAAAAGTCCCATATGTTCCTAACGTCCCAGACGTCCCAGACGTCCTAGATGTCCCATATGTCCTTAACTTCTCAAACGTCCCAGATGTCCCATATGTCCTTAACGTCCCAGACGTCCCAGATGCCCCATATGTCCCTAACGGCCCAGACGTCCCAGATGTCCCATATGTCCCATATTTCCCTAATGTCCCAGGCGTCCCAGATGTCCCATATGTCCCATATGTCCTTAACGTCCCAGACGTCCCAGATGTTCCATATGTCCCTTAAGTCCCAGACGTCCCAGATACCCCATATGTCCCATATGTCCCTAATGTCCCAGGCGTCCTAGATGTTCCATATGTCCCTAACGTCCCAGACGTCTTAAATGTCCCATATGTCCTTAACGCCCAGGACGTCCCAGCTGTCCCGTATGTCCCTAACGTTTAAGACGTCCCAGATGTCCTGGATGTCCCATATGTCCCATATGTCACTAATGTCCCAGACGTCCTAAATGTCCCTAACGTCCCAAACGTCCTAAATGTTCCATATGTCCCATATGTTCCTAATGTCCCAGGCGTCCCAGATGTCCCATATGTCCCATATGTCACTAATGTCCCAGACGTCCTAAATGTCTTATATGTCCTTAACGTCCCAGACGTCCCAGACGTCCTAGATGTCTCATATGTCCTTAACGTCCCAGACGTCTCAGATGTCCCATATGTTCCCAAGTCCCTAATGTCCAAGGCGTCCTAAATTTCCCATATGTCCTTAACGTCCCAGACGTCCCAGACGTCCTAGATGTCCCATATGTCCTTAACGTCCCAGACGTCCCAGATGTCCCATATGTCCCGTATGTCCCTAATGTCCCTGGCGTCCCAGATGTTCCATATGTCCCATATGTCCCTAATGTCCCAGGCGTCCTAAATGTTTCATATGTCCTTAACGTCCCTAATGTCCCAGGCCTCCTAAATGTTCCATATGTCCCTAACGTCCAAGACGTCCTAAATGTCCCATATGTCCCTAACGTTCCAGACGTTCCAGCTGTCCCGTATGTCCCTAACGTCCCGGACGTCCCAGACGTCCTAGTGTCCCATATGTCCCTAACGTCTTAGACGTCCTAGATGTCCTATATGTCCCTAACGTCGCAGACGTCCCAGACGTCCCATCTGTCCTTAATGTCCCAGGCGTGCCAGATGTCCCATATGTCCCATATGTCCTTAATGACCCAGGCGTTCTAAGTGTCCCATATGTTCTTAACTTCCCAGACGTCCCAGACGTAATAGATATCCCATATGTCCTTAACGTCCTAGACGTCCCAGATGTCCCATATGTCTCTAACGTCCCAGACGTCCCAGATGTCCCATATGTCCCATATGTCCCAAACGTTCCAGGCGTCCTAAATGTCCCATATGTCCTTAACGTCCAAGACGTCCCAGATGTCCCATATGTCCCTAACGTCCCAGACGTCCCAGATGTCCCATATGTCCCATATGTCCCTAATGTCCCAAGCGTCCTAGATGTTCCATATGTCTCTAACGTCCCAGACGTCCTAAAAGTCCGATATGTCCTTAAAGTCCCAGACGTCCCAGCTGTCCCGTATGTCTCTAACGTCGCAGACGTCCCAGACGTCCCATATGTCCCATATGTCCCTAAATTTCCCAGGCGTCCCAGACGTCCCAGCTGTCCCATATGTCCCTAACGTCCCAGACGTCCCAGACATCTTAGATGTCCCATATGTCCCTAACGTCCCAGACGTCCCAGATGTCCCATATGTCCCATATGTCCCTAATGTCCCAGGCGTCCCAGTTGTCCCAGATGTCCCATATGTCCCTAACGTCCCAGACGTCCCAGACGTCCCAGATGTCTTAGATGCCCCATATGTCCCTAACGTCCCAGACATCCCTGCTGGCCCGTATGTTCCTAACGTCCCAGACGTCCCACACGTCCTAGATGTCCCATATGTCCCTAACCTGCCAGGCGTCCTAGATGTTTCATATGTCCCTAATGTCTCAGGCGTACTAAATGTCCCATGTATCCTTAACGTCCCAGACGTCCCAGACGTCCTAGATGTCCCATATGTCCTTAACGTCCCAGACGTCTCAGATGTCCCATATGTCCCTAACGTCCCAGACGTCCCAAATGTCCCATATGTCCCATATGTCCCTAATGTCCCAGGCGTCCTAGATGATCCATATGTCCCTAACGTCCCAGACGTCCTAAATGTCCCATATGTCCCTAACGTCCCAGACGTACCAGCTGTCCCGTATGTCCTTAACGTCTCAGATGTCCCAGACGTCCTAGATGTCCCATATGTCCCTAACGTCCCAGACGTCCCAGATGTCCCAGGCGTCCTAAGTGTTCCATATGTCCCTAACGTCCCAGATGTCCTAAATGTCCCATATGTCCCTAACGTCCCAGACGTCCCAGACGTCCTAGATGTCCCATATGTCCCTAACGTCCCAGACGTCCCAGATGTCCCAGGCGTCCTAAGTGTTCCATATGTCCCTAACGTCCCAGATGTCCTAAATGTCCCATATGTCCCTAACGTCCCAGACGTCCCAGACGTCCTAGATGTCCCATATGTCCCTAACGTCCCAGACGTCCCAGATGTCCCATATGTCCCTAACGTCCCAGACGTCCCAGATTTCCCATATGTCCCATATGTCCCTAATGTCCCAGACGTTTCACATGTCCCATATGTCCCTAACGTCCCAGACGTCCCAGATGCCCCATATGTCCCTAACGTCTTAGACGTCCTAGATGTCCCATACGTCCTTAACGTCCCAGACGACCCAGATGCCCCATATGTCCCTAACGTCCCAGATGTCAAAGATGTCCTATATGTCCCATATGTCTTTAATGTCCCAGGCGTTTCAGATGTCCCATATGTCCCATATGTCCCTAATGTCTCAAGCGTCCTAAATGTCCCATATGTTCTTAACGTCCCAGACGTCCCAGACGTCCTAGATGTCCCACATGTCCTTAACGTCCCAGACGTCCCAGATGTTCTAGATGTCCCATATGTCCTTAACGTCCCAAACGTCATAGATGTCCCATATGTCCCATATGTCCCTAATGTCCCAGGCGTCCTTAATGTCCCATATGTCCTTAACGTCTCAGACGTCCCAGACGTCCTAGACGTCCCATATCTCCTTAACGTCCTAGACGTACCAGATGTCCCATATGTCTCTAACGTCCCAGACGTAACTGATGTCCCATATGTCCCTAAGGTCCCAGGCGTCCCAGATGTCCCATATGTCCCAAGCGTACTAAATGTCCCATATGTCCTTAACGTCCCAGACGTCTCAGATGTCTCATGTGTCCCTAACGTCCTTGACGTCCTAGATGTCCCATATGTCCCTAACGTCCCAGACGTCCCAGATGTCCCATATGTCCCATATGTCTATAATGTCCCAGACGTCCCAGATGTCCCATATGTCGCTAACGTCCCAGACGTCTTAGCTGTCCCGTATAATTCTAACGCCCCAGACGACCCAGACGTCCCATATGTCTCATATGTCTCTAATGTCCCAGACGTCCCAGATGTCGCATATGTCCCTAACGTCCCAGACGTCTCAGATGTTTCATATGTCCTTAACGTCCCAGACGTCCCAGATGTCCCATATGTCTCTAACGTCCCAGACGTCCCAGATGTCCCATATGTCCCATATGTCTCTAATGTCCCAGACGTCCCAGATGTCGCATATGTCCCTAACGTCCCAGACGTCTCAGATGTCTCATGTGCCCCTAACGTCCTTGACGTCCTAGATGTCCCATACGTCTTTAACGTTCCAGACGTCCCAGATGCCCCATATGTCCCTAACGGCCCAGACGTCCCAGATGTCCCATATGTCCCATATTTCCCTAATGTCCCAGGCGTCCCAGATGTCCCATATGTCCCATATGTCCTTAACGTCCCAGACGTCCCAGATGTTCCATATGTCCCTTAAGTCCCAGACGTCCCAGATACCCCATATGTCCCATATGTCCCTAATGTCCCAGGCGTCCTAGATGTTCCATATGTCCCTAACGTCCCAGACGTCTTAAATGTCCCATATGTCCTTAACGCCCAGGACGTCCCAGCTGTCCCGTATGTCCCTAACGTTTAAGACGTCCCAGATGTCCTGGATGTCCCATATGTCCCATATGTTACTAATGTCCCAGACGTCCTAAATGTCCTATATGTCCCTAACGTCCCAAACGTCCTAAATGTTCCATATGTCCCATATGTTCCTAATGTCCCAGGCGTCCCAGATGTCCCATATGTCCCATATGTCCCAAGCGTACTAAATGTCCCATATGTCCTTAACGTCCCAGACGTCTTAGATGTCTCATGTGTCCCTAACGTCCTTGACGTCCTAGATGTCCCATATGTCCCTAACGTCCCAGACGTCCCAGATGTCCCATATGTCCCATATGTCTATAATGTCCCAGACGTCCCAGATGTCCCATATGTCCCTAACGTCCCAGACGTCTTAGCTGTCCCGTATAATTCTAACGCCCCAGACGTCCCAGACGTCCCATATGTCCCATATGTCTCTAATGTCCCAGACGTCCCAGATGTCGCATATGTCCCTAACGTCCCAGACGTCTCAGACGTTCCATATGTCCCTAACGTCCCAGACGTCCCAAATGTCCCATATGTCTCTAACGTCCCAGACGTCCCAGATGTCCCATATGTCCCATATGTCTCTAATGTCCCAGACGTCCCAGATGTCGCATATGTCCCTAACGTCCCAGACGTCTCAGATGTCTCATGTGTCCCTAACGTCCTTGACGTCCTAGATGTCCCATACGTCCTTAAAGTTCCAGACGTCCCAGATGCCCCATATGTCCCTAACGGCCCAGACGTCCCAGATGTCCCATATGTCCCATATTTCCCTAATGTCCCAGGCGTCCCAGATGTCCCATATGTCCCATATGTCCTTAACGTCCAAGACGTCCCAGATGTTCCATATGTCCCTTAAGTCCCAGACGTCCCAGATACCCCATATGTCCCATATGTCCCTAATGTCCCAGGCGTCCTAGATGTTCCATATGTCCCTAACGTCCCAGACGTCTTAAATGTCCCATATGTCCTTAACGCCCCAGACGACCCAGCTGTCCCGTATGTCCCTAACGTTTAAGACGTCCCAGATGTCCTGGATGTCCCATATGTCCCATATGTCACTAATGTCCCAGACGTCCTAAATGTCCTATATGTCTCTAACGTCCCAAACGTCCTAAATGTTCCATATGTCCCATATGTTCCTAATGTCCCAGGCGTCCCAGATGTCCCATATGTCCCATATGTCACTAATGTCTCAGACGTCCTAAATGTCTTATATGTCCTTAACGTCCCAGACGTCCCAGACGTCCTAGATGTCTCATATGTCCTTAACGTCCCAGACGTCTCAGATGTCCCATATGTCCCCAAGTCCCTAATGTCCAAGGCGTCCTAAATGTCCCATATGTCCTTAACGTCCCAGACGTCCCAGACGTCCTAGATGTCCCATATGTCCTTAACGTCCCAGACGTCCCAGATGTCCCATATGTACCTAACGTCCCAGACGTCCCAGATGTCCCATATGTCCCGTATGTCCCTAATGTCCCAGGCGTCCCAGATGTTCCATATGTCCCATATGTCCCTAATGTCCCAGGCGTCCTAAATGTTTCATATGTCCTTAACGTCCCTGACGTCCCAGACGTCCTGGATGTCCCATATGTCCTTAACGTCCCAGACGTCTCAATTGTTCCATATGTCGCTAACGTCCCAGACGTCCCAGATGTCTCATATGTTCCATATGTCCCTAATGTCCCAAGCGTTCTAGATGTTCCATATGTAGCTAACGTCCCAGACGTCCTAAATGTCCCATATGTTCCTAACGTCCCAGACGTCCCAGCTGTCCCGTATGTTCCTTACGTCTCAGTCGTCCCAGAAGTCCTAGATGTCCCATATGTCCCTAACGTGCCAGAAGTCTTAGATGTCCTATATGTCCCTAACGTCCCAGACGTCCGAGACGTCCCCGATGTCCCATATGTCCCATATGTCCCTAATGTCCCAAGCGTCCCAGATGTCCCATATGTCCCATATGTCACTAATGTCCCAGACGTCCTAAATGTCCTATATGTCCCTAACGTCCCAAACGTCCTAAATGTTCCATATGTCCCATATGTTCCTAATGTCCCAGGCGTCCCAGATGTCCCATATGTCCCATATGTCACTAATGTCCCAGACGTCCTAAATGTCTTATATGTCCTTAACGTCCCAGACGTCCCAGACGTCCTAGATGTCTCATATGTCCTTAACGTCCCAGACGTCTCAGATGTCCCATATGTCCCCAAGTCCCTAATGACCAAGGCGTCCTAAATGTCCCATATGTCCTTAACGTCCCAGACGTCCCAGACGTCCTAGATGTCCCATATGTCCTTAACGTCCCAGACGTCCCAGATGTCCCATATGTCCCGTATGTCCCTAATGTCCCAGGCGTCCCAGATGTTCCATATGTCCCATATGTCCCTAATGTCCCAGGCGTCCTAAATGTTTCATATGTCCTTAACGTCCCTAATGTCCCAGGCCTCCTAAATGTTCCATATGTCCCTAACGTCCAAGACGTCCTAAATGTCCCGTATGTCCCTAACGTTCCAGACGTTCCAGCTGTCCCGTATGTCCCTAACGTCCCGGACGTCCCAGACGTCCTAGTGTCCCATATGTCCCTAACGTCTTAGACGTCCTAGATGTCCTATATGTCCCTAACGTCCCAGACGTCCCAGACGCCCCATCTGTCCTTAATGTCCCAGGCGTGCCAGATGTCCCATATGTCCCATATGTCCTTAATGACCCAGGCGTCCTAAGTGTCCCATATGTTCTTAACTTACCAGACGTCCCAGACGTAATAGATATCCCATATGTCCTTAACGTCCTAGACGTCCCAGATGTCCCATATGTCTCTAACGTCCTAGACGTCCCAGATGTCCCATATGTCTCTAACGTCCCAGACGTCCCAGATGTCCCATATGTCCCATATGTCCCAAACGTTCCAGGCATCCTAAATGTCCCATTTGTCCTTAACGTCCAAGACGTCCCAGATGTCCCATATGTCCCTAACGTCCCAGATGTCCCAGATGTCCCATATGTCCCATATGTCCCTAACGTCCCAGGCGTCCTAAATTTCCCATATGTCCTTAACGTCCCAGACGTCCCAGATGTCCCATCTGTCCTTAATGTCCCAGGCGTCCCAGATGTCCCATATGTCCCATATGTCCTTAATGACCCAGGCGTCCTAAGTGTCTCATATGTTCCTAACGTCACAGACGTCCCAGATGTCCCATATGTCCCATATGTCCCTAACGTCCCAGGCGTCCTAAATTTCCCATATGTCCTTAACGTCCCAGCCGTCCTAGATGTCCCATATGTTCTTAACGTCCCAGACGTCCCAGATGTCCCATATGTCCCTAACGTCCCAGACGTCTCAGATGTCCCATATGTCCCATATGTCCTTAACGTCCCAGGCGTCCTAAATGTCCCATATGTAATTAACGTCCCAGACGTCCCAGTTGTCCCAAATGTCCCTAATGTCTCAGACGTCCCAGATGTTCCATATGTCCCTAACGTCCCAGACGTCCTAAATGTGCCATATGTTCCTAACGTCTCAGACGTCCCAACTGTCCCGTATGTCCCTAACGTCCCAGACGTCCCAGACGTCCTAGATGTCCCATATGTCCTTAGCGTCCCCGACGTCCCAGATGTCCCATATGTCCCTAACTTCCCAGACGTGCCAGATGTCCCATATGTCTCATATGTCCCTAATGTCCCAGGCGTCCTATATGTCCCATATGTCCCTAACGTCCCAGACGTCCCAGACGTCCTAGATGTCCCATATGTCCGTAATATCCCAGGCGTCCTAAATCTCCCATATGTCTTTAACGTCCCAGACGTCTTAGATGTCACATATGTCCTTAACGTACCAGACATCCCAGATGTCCCATATGTCCCTAACGCCCCAGACGTCTCAGATGTCCCATATGTCCCATAGGTCCCTAACGTCCCAGACGTCTTAAATGTTCAATATGTCCCTAGAGTCCAAGACGTCCCAGCTGTCCCGTATGACCCTAACGTCCCAGACGTCTCAGACGTCCTAGATGTCCCATATGTTTTTAACGTCCCAGACGTCCTAGATAGCTTATATGTCCTTAACGTCCCAGACGTCCCAGACGTCCCAGATGTCCTATATGTCCCATATGTCTCTAGTGTCCCAGGCGTCCCAGATGTCCCATATATCCCTAACGTCCCAGACGTGCTAAAAGTCCCATATGTTCCTAACGTCCCAGACGTCCCAGACGTCCTAGATGTCCCATATGTCCTTAACTTCCCAAACGTCCCAGATGTCCCATATGTCCTTAACGTCCCAGACGTCCCAGATGTCCCATATGTCCCATATGTCCCTAATGTCCCAGGCGTCCTAAATGTCCCATATGTCTTTAACGTCCCAAACGTCCCATATGTCACATATGTCTTTAATGTTCCAGGCGTCCCAGAAGTCCCATATGTCCCATATGTCCCTAATGTCCCAGGCGTCCTAAATGTCTTATTTGTCCTTAACGTCCCAGACGTCCAAGACGTCCTAGATGTCCCATATGTTCTAAACGTCCCAGACGTCCCAGACGTCCTAGATGTCCCATATGTCCCTAACGTGCCAGACGTCCTAGATGTCCTATATGTCCTTAACGTCCCAGACGTCCCAGACGTCCCAGATGTCCCATATGTCTCATATGTCCCTAATGTCCCAGGCGTACTAAATGTCCCATATGTCCTTAACGTGCCAGACGTTCCAGACGTCCTAGATGTCCCATATGTCCTTAACGTCCCAGACGTCTCAGATGCCCCATATGTCCCTAACGTCCCAGACGTCCCAGATGTAACATATGTCCCATATGTCCCTAATGTCCCAGGCGTCCTAGATGTTCCATATGTCCCTAACGTCCCAGACGTCCTAAATGTCCCATATGTCCCTAACGTCCCAGACGTCCCAGCTGTCCCGTATGTCCTTAACGTCCTAGATGTCCCAGACGTCCTAGATGTCCCATATGTCCCAAACGTCCCAAACGTCCTAGACGTCCCATATGTCCTTAACGTCCCAGACGTCCCAGATCTTCCATATGTCCCTAATGTTTCAGGCGTCCTAAGTGTTCCATATGTCCCTAACGTCCCAGACGTCCTAAATGTCCCATATGTCCCTAACGTCCCAGATGTCCCAGCTGTTCCGTATGTCCCTAACGTCCCAAACGTCCCAGACGTCCTAGGTGTCCCATATGTCCCTAAAGTCCCAGACGTCCCAGATGTCCCAAATGTCCCTAACGTCCCAGACGTCCCAGATGTCCCATATGTCCCATATGTCCCTAATGTCCCAGACGTCCCAGATGTCCCATATGTCCCTAACGTCCCAGACGTCCCAGATGTCCCATATGTCCCTAACGTCCTAGACGTCCTAGATGTCCCATACGTCCTTAACGTCTCAGACGTCCCATATGCCCCATATGTCCCTAACGTCCCAGACGCCCCAGATGTCCTATATGTCCCATATGTCCCTAATGTCCCAGGCGTTCCAGAGGTCCCATATGTCCCATATGTCCCTAATGTCTCAGGCGTCCTAAATGTCCCACATGTTCTTAACGTCCCAGACGTCCCAGACGTCCTAGATGTCCCACATGTCCTTAACGTCCCAGACGTCCCAGATGTCCCATCTGTCCCTAACGTCCCAGACGTCCCAGATGTTCCATATGTCCCATATGTCCCTAATGTCCCAAGCGTCCTAGATGTTCCATATGTCTCTAACGTCGCAGACGTCCCAGACGTCCCATATGTCCCGTATGTCCCTAACGTCGCAGACGTCCCAGACGTCCCATATGTCCCATATGTCCCTAAATTTCCCAGGCGTCCCAGACGTCCCAGCTGTTCCATATGTCCCTAACGTCCCAGACGTCCCAGACATCTTAGATGTCCCATATGTCCCTAACGTCCCAGACGTCCCAGATGTCCCATATGTCCCATATGTCCCTAATGTCCCAGGCGTCCCATTTGTCCCAGATGTCCTATATGTCCCTAACGTCCCAGACGTCCCAGACGTCCCAGATGTCTTAGATGCCCCATATGTCCCTAACGTCCCAGACGTCCCAGCTGGCCCGTATGTTCCTAACGTCCCAGACGTCCTACACGTCCTAGATGTCCCATATGTCCATAACCTGCCAGACGTCCTAGATGTCCCATATGTCCCATATGTCCCTAATGTCTCAGGCGTACTAAATGTCTCATATATCCTTAACGTCCCAGACGTCCCAGACGTCCTAGATGTCCCATATGTCCTTAACGTCCCAGACGTCTCAGATGTCCCATATGTCCCTAACGTCCCAGACGTCCCAAATGTCCCATATGTCCCATATGTCCCTAATGTCCCAGGCGTGCTAGATGATCCATATGTCCCTAACGTCCCAGACGTCCTTAATGTCCCATATGTCCTTAACGTCTCAGACGTCCCAGACGTCCTAGACGTCCCATATGTCCTTAACGTCCTAGACGTACCAGATGTCCCATATGTCTCTAACGTCCCAGACGTAACTGATGTCCCATATGTCCCTAAGGTCCCAGGCGTCCCAGATGTCCCATATGTCCCATATGTCCCAAGCGTACTAAATGTCCCATATGTCCTTAACGTCCCAGACGTCTCAGATGTCTCATGTGTCCCTAACGTCCTTGACGTCCTAGATGTCCCATATGTCCCTAACGTCCCAGACGTCCCAGATGTCCCATATGTCCCATATGTCTATAATGTCCCAGACGTCCCAGATGTCCCATATGTCCCTAACGTCCCAGACGTCTTAGCTGTCCCGTATAATTCTAACGCCCCAGACGTCCCAGACGTCCCATATGTCCCATATGTCTCTAATTTCCCAGACGTCCCAGATGTCGCATATGTCCCTAACGTCCCAGACGTCTCAGATGTTCCATATCTCCCTAACGTCCCAGACGTCCCAAATGTCCCATATGTCTCTAACGTCCCAGACGTCCCAGATGTCCCATATGTCTCATATGTCTCTAATGTCCCAGACGTCCCAGATGTCGCATATGTCCCTAACGTCCCAGACGTCTCAGATGTCTCATGTGTCCCTAACGTCCTTGACGTCCTAGATGTCCCATACGTCCTTAACGTTCCAGACGTCCCAGATGCCCCATATTTCCCTAACGGCCCAGACGTCCCAGATGTCCCATATGTCCCATATTTCCCTAATGTCCCAGGCGTCCCAGATGTCCCATATGTCCCATATGTCCTTAACGTCCAAGACGTCCCAGATGTTCCATATGTCCCTTAAGTCCCAGACGTCCCAGATACCCCATATGTCCCATATGTCCCTAATGTCCCAGGCGTCCTAGATGTTCCATATGTCCCTAACGTCCCAGACGTCTTAAATGTCCTATATGTCCTTAACGCCCCAGACGTCCCAGCTGTCCCGTATGTCCCTAACGTTTAAGACGTCCCAGATGTCCTGGATGTCCCATATGTCCCATGTGTCACTAATGTCCCAGACGTCCTAAATGTCCTATATGTCCCTAACGTCCCAAACGTACTAAATGTTCCATATGTCCCATATGTTCCTAATGTCCCAGGCGTCCCAAATGTCCCATATGTCCCATATGTCACTAATGTCCCAGACGTCCTAAATGTCTTATATGTCCTTAACGTCCCAGACGTCCCAGACGTCCTAGATGTCTCATATGTCCTTAACGTCCCAGACGTCTCAGATGTCCCATATGTCCCCAAGTCCCTAATGTCCAAGGCGTCCTAAATGTCCCATATGTCCTTAACGTCCCAGACGTCCCAGACGTCCTAGATGTCCCATATGTCCTTAACGTCCCAGACGTCCCAGATGTCCCATATGTACCTAACGTCCCAGACGTCCCAGATGTCCCATATGTCCCGTATGTCCCTAATGTCCCAGGCGTCCCAGATGTTCCATATGTCCCATATGTCCCTAATGTCCCAGGCGTCCTAAATGTTTCATATGTCCTTAACGTCCCTGACGTCCCAGACGTCCTGGATGTCCCATATGTCCTTAACGTCCCAGACGTCTCAATTGTTCCATATGTCGCTAACGTCCCAGACGTCCTAAATGTCCCATATGTCCCTAACGTCCCAGACGTCCCAGCTGTCCCGTATGTTCCTTACGTCTCAGTCGTCCCAGAAGTCCTAGATGTCCCATATGTCCCTAACGTGCCAGACGTCTTAGATGTCCTATATGTCCCTAACGTCCCAGACGTCCGAGACGTCCCAGATGTCCCATATGTCCCATATGTCCCTAATGTCCCAAGAGTCCCAGATGTCCCATATGTCCCATATGTCCCTAATGTCCCAGGCGTACTAAATGTCCCATATGTCCTTAACGTCCCAGACGTCCCAGACGTCCTAGATGTCCCATATGTCCTTAACGTCACAGACGTCCCAGATGTCCCATATGTCCCTAACGTTCCAGACGTCCCAGATGTCCCATATGTCCCATATGTCCCTAATGTCCCAGGCGTCCTACATGTTCCATATGTCCCTAACCTCCCAGACGTCCTAAATGTCCCATATGTCCCTAACGTCCCAGACGTCCCAGCTGTCCCGTATGTCCTTAACGTCCCAGATGTCCCAGACGTCCTAAATGTTCCATATGTCCATAACGTCCCAGACGTCCTAGACGTCCCATATGTCCTTAACGTCCCAGACGTCCCAGATGTCCCATATGTCCCTAACGTCCCAGACGTCCCAGATGTCCCATATGTCCCATATGTCCCTAATGTCCCAGGCGTCCTAAGTGTTCCATATGTCTCTAACGTCCCAGACGTCCTAAATGCCCCATATGTCCTTAATGTCCCACTCGTCCCAGATGTCCCATATGTCCCATATGTCTATAATGTCCCAGGCGTCCTAAATGTCTCATACGTCCTTAACGTCCCAGACGTCCCAGACGTCCTAGATGTCCCATATGTCCTTAACGTCCTAGACATACCGAATGTCCCATATGTCCCTAACGTCCCAGGCGTCCCAGATGTTTCATATGTCCCTAACGTCCCAGACGTCCCAGATGTCGCATATGTCCCATATGTCCCTAATGTCTCAGACGTCCCAGATGTCCCATATGTCCCTAACGTCCCAGACGTCCCAGATGTCCCATATGTCCCTAACGTACTAAACGTCCTAGATGTCCCATACGTCCTTAACGTCCCAGACGTCCCAGATGCCCCATATGTCCCTAACGTCCCAGACCTCCCAGATGTCCCATATGTCCCATATATCTCTAATGTCCCAGGCGTCCCAGATGTCTCATATGTTCCACATGTCCCTAATGTCCCAGACGTCCTAAATGTCCCATATGTCCTTAACGTCCTAGACGTCCCAGACGTCGTAGATGTCCCATATGTCCTTAACCTCCCAGACGCTTCAGATGTCCCATATGTCTCATATGTCCCTAATGTCCCAGGAGTCCTAAATGTCCCATATGTCCTTAACGTCCCAGACGCCCCAGACGGCCTAGATGTCCCATATGTCCTTAACGTCCCAGATGTCCCAGATGTCCCATATGTCCCTAACGTCCCAGACGTCTTAGATGTCCTATATGTCGCTAGCGTCCGAGACGTCCCAGACGTCCTACATGTCTCTAACGTCCCAGACGTCCTAGACGTCCTAGTTGTCCCATATGTCCTTAACGTTCCAGATGTCCCAGGCGTCCTAAATGTTTCATATGTCCTTAACGTCCCTGACGTCCCAGACGTCCTGGATGTCCCATATGTCCTTAACGTCCCAGACGTCTCAATTGTTCCATATGTCGCTAACGTCCCAGACGTCCCAGATGTCTCATATGTTCCATATGTCCCTAATGTCCCAAGCGTTCTAGATGTTCCATATGTAGCTAACGTCCCAGACGTCCTAAATGTCCCATATGTCCCTAACGTCCCAGACGTCCCAGCTGTCCCGTATGTTCCTTACGTCTCAGTCGTCCCAGAAGTCCTAGATGTCCCATATGTCCCTAACGTGCCAGACGTCTTAGATGTCCTATATGTCCCTAACGTCCCAGACGTCCGAGACGTCCCAGATGTCCCATATGTCCCATATGTCCCTAATGTCCCAAGCGTCCCAGATGTCCCATATGTCCCATATGTCCCTAATGTCCCAGGCGTACTAAATGTCCCATATGTCCTTAACGTCCCAGACGTCCCAGACGTCCTAGATGTCCCATATGTCCTTAACGTCACAGACGTCCCAGATGTCCCATATGTCCCTAACGTTCCAGACGTCCCAGATGTCCCATATGTCCCATATGTCCCTAATGTCCCAGGCGTCCTACATGTTCCATATGTCCCTAACCTCCCAGACGTCCTAAATGTCCCATATGTCCCTAACGTCCCAGACGTCCCAGCTGTCCCGTATGTCCTTAACGTCCCAGATGTCCCAGACGTCCTAAATGTTCCATATGTCCATAACGTCCCAGACGTCCTAGACGTCCCATATGTCCTTAACGTCCCAGACGTCCCAGATGTCCCATATGTCCCTAACGTCCCAGACGTCCCAGATGTCCCATATGTCCCATATGTCCCTAATGTCCCAGGCGTCCTAAGTGTTCCATATGTCTCTAACGTCCCAGACGTCCTAAATGCCCCATATGTCCTTAATGTCCCACTCGTCCCAGATGTCCCATATGTCCCATATGTCTATAATGTCCCAGGCGTCCTAAATGTCTCATACGTCCTTAACGTCCCAGACGTCCCAGACGTCCTAGATGTCCCATATGTCCTTAACGTCCTAGACATACCGAATGTCCCATATGTCCCTAACGTCCCAGGCGTCCCAGATGTTTCATATGTCCCTAACGTCCCAGACGTCCCAGATGTCGCATATGTCCCATATGTCCCTAATGTCTCAGACGTCCCAGATGTCCCATATGTCCCTAACGTCCCAGACGTCCCAGATGTCCCATATGTCCCTAACGTACTAAACGTCCTAGATGTCCCATACGTCCTTAACGTCCCAGACGTCCCAGATGCCCCATATGTCCCTAACGTCCCAGACCTCCCAGATGTCCCATATGTCCCATATATCTCTAATGTCCCAGGCGTCCCAGATGTCTCATATGTTCCACATGTCCCTAATGTCCCAGACGTCCTAAATGTCCCATATGTCCTTAACGTCCTAGACGTCCCAGACGTCCTAGATGTCCCATATGTCCTTAACCTCCCAGACGCTTCAGATGTCCCATATGTCTCATATGTCCCTAATGTCTCAGGAGTCCTAAATGTCCCATATGTCCTTAACGTCCCAGACGCCCCAGACGGCCTAGATGTCCCATATGTCCTTAACGTCCCAGATGTCCCAGATGTCCCATATGTCCCTAACGTCCCAGACGTCCTAGATGTCCTATATGTCGCTAGCGTCCCAGACGTCCCAGACGTCCTACATGTCTCTAACGTCCCAGACGTCCTAGACGTCCTAGTTGTCCCATATGTCCTTAACGTTCCAGATGTCCCGTATGTCCCTAACGTCTCAGGCGTCCTAGATGTCTCATATGTGCTTAAGGTCCCAGACGTCCCAGACGTCCCAGATGTCCTATATGTCTCTAACGTCCCAGACGTCCTAGACGTCCTAGTTGTCCCATATGTCCTTAACGTCCCAGAAGTCCCAGATGTCCTATATGTCCCTAACGTCCCAGACGTCCCAGATATCCCATATGTCCCATATGTCCCTAATGTCTCAGGCGTCCTAGATGTCTCATTTGTCCTTAAGGTCCCAGACGTCCCAGACGTCCTAGATGTCCCATATGTCCTTAACGTCCCAGACGTCCCAGATGTCCCATATGTCCCTAACGTCCCAGACGTCCCAGATATCCCATATGTCCCATATGTCCCTAATGTCCCAGGCGTCCTAAATGTTTCATATGTCCTTAACGTCCCAGACGTCCCAGACGTCCTAGATGTCCCATATGTCCTTAACGTCCCAGACGTCCCAGATGTCTCATATGACCCTAACGTCTTAGACGTCCCAGATGTCCCAGGCGTCCTAGATGTTCCATTTGTCCCTAACCTCTTAGACGTCCTAAATGTCCCATATGTCCCTAACGTCCCAGACGTCCCAGCTGTCCCGTATGTCCTTAACGTCCCAGATGTCCCAGACGTCTTAGATGTCCCATATGTCCATAACGTACGAGACGTCCTAGACGTCCCATATGTCTTTAACGTCCCAGACGTCCCAGACGTCCCAGATGTCCCATATGTCCTATATGTCCCTAATGTCCCTGGCGTCCTAGATGTTCCATATGACCCTAACCTCCCAGACGTCCTAAATGTCCCATATGTCCCTAACGTCCCAGACGTCCCAGCTGTCCCGTATGTCCTTAACGTCCCAGATGTCGCAGACGTCCTAGATGTCCCATATGTTCATAACGTCCCAGACGTCCTAGACGTCCCATATGTCCTTAACGTCCCAGACGTCCCAGATGTCCCTTATGTCTTATATGTCCCTAATGCCCAGGCGTCCTAAGTGTTCCATATGTCCCTAACGTCCCAGACGTCCTAAATGCCCCATATGTCCCTAACGTCCCACACGTCCCAGCTGTCCCGTATGTCCCTAACGTCCCAGACGTCCTAGATGTCCCATATGACCCTAACGTCCCAGACGTCCCAGATGTTTCATATGTCCCTAACGTCCCAGACGTCCCAGATGTCCCATATGTCCCATATGTCTCTAATGTCCCAGACGTCCCAGATGTCCCATATGTCCCTAACGTCCCAGACGTCCCAGATGTCCTATATGTCCGTAACGTACTAGACGTCCTAGATGTTCCATACGTCCTTAACGTCCCAGACGTCCCAGATGCTCCATATGTCCCCAACGTCCCAGAGGTCCCAGATGTCCCATATGTCCCATATGTCCCTAATGTCTAAGGCGTCCCAGATGTCCCATATGTCCCATATGTCTATAATGTCCCAGGCGTCCTAAATGTCCCATACGTCTTTAACGTCCCAGACGTCCCAGACGTCCTAGATGTCCCATATGTCCTTAACGTCCTAGACATCCCAAATGTCCCATATGTCCTTAACGTCCCAGGCGTCCCAGATGTTTCATATGTCCCTAACGTCCCAGACGTCCCAGATGTCGCATATGTCCCATATGTCCCTAATGTTCCAGACGTCCCAGATGTCCCATATGTCCCTAACGTCCAGACGTCCCAGATGTCCCATATGTCCCTAATTTACTAGACGTCCTAGATGTCCCATACGTCCTTAACGTCCCAGACGTCCCAGATGCCCCATATGTCCCTAACGTCCCAGAGGTCCAAGATGTCCCATATGTCCCATATGTCCCTAATGTCCCAGGCGTCCCAGATGTCCCATATGTCCCATATGTCCCTAATGTCCAAGGCGTCCTAAATGTCCCATACGTCCTTAACGTCCCAGACGTCCCAGACGTCCTAGATGTCCCATATGTCCTTAACGTCCTAGACATCCCAAATGTCCCATATGTCCCTAACGTCCCAGACGTCCCAGATGTCCCATATGTCTCATTTATCTCTAATGTCCCAGGCGTCCTAGATGTCCCATATGTTCCATATGTCCCTAATGTCCCAGACGTCCTAAATGTCCCATATGTCCTTAACGTCCTAGACGTCCCAGACGCCCTAGATGTCCCATATGTCCTTAACATCCCAGACGCTTTAGATGTCCCATATGTCCCTAATGTCCCAGGAGTCCTAAATGTCCCATATGTCCTTAACGTCCCAGACGTCCCAGACGGCCTAGATGTCCCATATGTCCTTAACGTCCCAGATGTCCCATATGTCCCTAACGTCCCAGACGTCCCAGATGTTCCATATGTCCCATATGTCCCTAATGTCCCAGGCGTCCTAAATGTCCCATATGTCCTTAACGTCCCAGACGTCCCAGACGTCCTAGATGTCCCATATATCCTTAACTTCCTAGACGTTCCAAATGTCCCATATGTTCCTAACGTCCCAGACGTCCCAGATTTCCCATATGTCCCATATGTCCCTAATGTCCCAGGCGTCCTAGATGTTCCATATGTCCCTAACGTCGCAGACGTTCAGCTGTCCCGTATGTCCCTAACGTCCCAGACGTCCCAGACGTCTTAGATGTCTCATATGTCCTTAACGTCCCAGACTTCCTAGTTGTCCCATATGTCCTTAACGTCCCAGACGTCCCAGATATCCCATATGTCCCTAATGTCCCAGACGTCCTAAATGTCCCATATGTCCTTAACGTCCCAGACGTCCCAGATGTCCCATATGTCTCATATGTCCCTAATGTCCCAGGCGTCCCAGATGTCCCATATGTCACATATATCCCTAATGTCCCAGGCGTCCCAAATGTCCCATATGTCCTTAACGTACTAGACGTCCCAGACGTCCTAGATGTCCCATATGTCCTTAACGTCCTAGACGTCCTAGATGTCCCATATGTCCCTAACGTCCCAGACGTACCAAATGTCCCATATGTCAATAATGTCCCAGGCGTCTTATACGTTCCATATGTCCCTAACGTCCCAGACGTCCTAAATGTCCCATATGTCCCTAACGTCCCAGACGTCCCAGCTGTCCCGTATGTTCCTAACGTCCCAGACGTCCTAGACGTCCTAGATGCCCAATATGTCCCTAACGTCCCAGACGTACTAGATGTCCTATATGTTGCTAGCGTCCCAGACGTCCCAGACGTCCTATATGTCTCTAACGTCCCAGATGTCCTAGACGTCCTAGTTGTCCCATATGTCCTTAACGTCCCAGATGTCCCATATGTCCCTAACGTCTCAGGCGTCCTAGATGTCTCATATGTCCTTAAGGTCCCAGACGTCGTAGACGTCCCAGATGTCCTATACGTCTCTAACGTCCTAGACGTTCTAGTTGTCCCATATGTCCTTAACGTCCCAGACGTCCCAGATGTCCTATATGTCTCTAACGTCCCAGACGTCCTAGACGTCCTAGTTGTCCCATATGTCCTTAACGTCCCAGATGTCCCATATGTCCCTAACATTTCAAACGTCCTAGATGTCTCATATGTCCTTAAGGTCCCAGACGTCCCAGACGTCCTAGATGTCCCATATGTCCTTAACGTCCCAGACGTCCCAGATGTCCCATATGTCCCTAACGTCCCAGACGTCCCAGATATCCCATATGTCCCATATGTCCCTAATGTCCCAGGCGTCCTAAATGAATCATATGTCCTTAACGTCCCAGACGTCCCAGACGTCCTAGATGTCCCATATGTCCTTAACGTCCTAGACGTCCCAGATGTCTCATATGACCCTAACGTCTCAGACGTCCCAGATGTCCCAGGCTTCCTAGATGTTCCATTTGTCCCTAACCTCTTAGACGTCCTAAATGTCCCATATGTCCCTAACGTCCCAGACGTCCCAGCTGTCCCGTATGTCCTTAACGTCCCAGATGTCCCAGACGTCCTAGATGTCCTATATGTCCATAACGTCCCAGACGTCCTAGACGTCCCATATGTCCTTAACGTCCCAGACGTCCCAAATGTCCCATATGTCCCATATGTCCCTTATGTCCCAGCCGTCCTAAGTTTTCCATATGTCCCTAACGTCCCAGACGTCCTAAATGCCCCATATGTCCCTAACGTCCCACACGTCCCAGCTGTCCCGTATGTCCCTAACGTTCCAGACGTTCCAGTCGTGGTAGATGTCCCATATGTCCCTAACGTCCCAGACGTCCCAGATGTTTCATATGTCCATAACGTCCCAGACGTCCCAGATGTCCCATATGTCCCATATGTCCCTAATGTCCCAGACGTCCCAGATGTCCCATATGTCCCTAACGTCCCAGACGTCCCAGATGTCCCATATGTCCCTACCGTACTAGACGTCCTAGATGTCCCATACGTCCTTAACGTCCCAGACGTCCCAGATGACCCATATGTCCCTAACGTCCCAGAGGTCCCAGATGTCCCATATGTCCCATATGTCCTTAACCTCCCAGACGCTTTAGATGTCCCATATGTCCCATATGTTCCTAACGTCCCAGACGTCCTAAATGCCCCATATGTCCCTAATGTCCCAGACGTCCCAGATGTCCCATATGTCCCTAACGTCCCAGACGTCCCAGATGTCCCATATGTCCCTAACGTACTAGACGTCCTAGATGTCCCATACGTCCTTAACGTCCCAGACGTCCCAGATGACCCATATGTCCCTAACGTCCCAGAGGTCCCAGATGTCCCATATGTCCCATATGTCCTTAACCTCCCAGACGCTTTAGATGTCCCATATGTCCCATATGTCCCTAACGTCCCAGACGTCCCAGATGTTTCATATGTCCCTAACGTCCCAGACGTCCCAGATGTCCCATATGTCCCATATGTCCCTAATGTCCCAGACGTCCCAGATGTCCCATATGTCCCTAACGTCCCAGACGTCCCAGATGTCCCATATGTCCCTAACGTACTAGACGTCCTAGTTGTCCCATATGTCCTTAACGTCCCAGACGTCCCAGATATCCCATATGTCCCTAATGTCCCAGACGTCCTAAATGTCCCATATGTCCTTAACGTCCCAGACGTCCCAGATGTCCCATATGTCTCATATGTCCCTAATGTCCCAGGCGTCCCAGATGTCCCATATGTCACATATATCCCTAATGTCCCAGGGGTCCCAAATGTCCCATATGTATTTAACGTACTAGACGTCCCAGACGTCCTAGATGTCCCATATGTCCTTAACGTCCTAGACGTCCTAGATGTCCCATATGTCCCTAACGTCCCAGACGTACCAAATGTCCCATATGTCAATAATGTCCCAGGCGTCTTATACGTTCCATATGTCCCTAACGTCCCAGACGTCCTAAATGTCCCATATGTCCCTAACGTCCCAGACGTCCCAGCTGCCCCGTATGTTCCTAACGTCCCAGACGTCCTAGACGTCCTAGATGCCCAATATGTCCCTAACGTCCCAGACGTCCTAGATGTCCTATATGTTGCTAGCGTCCCAGACGTCCCAGACGTCCTATATGTCTCTAACGTCCCAGATGTCCTAGACGTCCTAGTTGTCCCATATGTCCTTAACGTCCCAGATGTCCCATATGTCCCTAACGTCTCAGGCGTCCTAGATGTCTCATATGTCCTTAAGGTCCCAGACGTCGTAGACGTCCCAGATGTCCTATACGTCTCTAACGTCCTAGACGTTCTAGTTGTCCCATATGTCCTTAACGTCCCAGACGTCCCAGATGTCCTATATGTCTCTAACGTCCCAGACGTCCTAGACGTCCTAGTTGTCCCATATGTCCTTAACGTCCCAGATGTCCCATATGTCCCTAACATTTCAGACGTCCTAGATGTCTCATATGTCCTTAAGGTTCCAGACGTCCCAGACGTCCTAGATGTCCCATATGTCCTTAACGTCCCAGACGTCCCAGATGTCCCATATGTCCCTAACGTCCCAGACGTCCCAGATATCCCATATGTCCCATATGTCCCTAATGTCCCAGGCGTCCTAAATGAATCATATGTCCTTAACGTCCCAGACGTCCCAGACGTCCTAGATGTCCCATATGTCCTTAACGTCCTAGACGTCCCAGATGTCTCATATGACCCTAACGTCTCAGACGTCCCAGATGTCCCAGGCTTCCTAGATGTTCCATTTGTCCCTAACCTCTTAGACGTCCTAAATGTCCCATATGTCCCTAACGTCCCAGACGTCCCAGCTGTCCCGTATGTCCTTAACGTCCCAGATGTCCCAGACGTCCTAGATGTCCTATATGTCCATAACGTCCCAGACGTCCTAGACGTCCCATATGTCCTTAACGTCCCAGACGTCCCAAATGTCCCATATGTCCCATATGTCCCTTATGTCCCAGGCGTCCTAAGTGTTCCATATGTCCCTAACGTCCCAGACGTCCTAAATGCCCCATATGTCCCTAACGTCCCACACGTCCCAGCTGTCCCGTATGTCCCTAACGTTCCAGACGTTCCAGTCGTGCTAGATGTCCCATATGTCCCTAACGTCCCAGACGTCCCAGATGTTTCATATGTCCCTAACGTCCCAGACGTCCCAGATGTCCCATATGTCCCATATGTCCCTAATGTCCCAGACGTCCCAGATGTCCCATATGTCCCTAACGTCCCAGACGTCCCAGATGTCCCATATGTCCCTAACGTACTAGACGTCCTAGATGTCCCATACGTGCTTAACGTCCCAGACGTCCCAGATGACCCATATGTCCCTAACGTCCCAGAGGTCCCAGATGTCCCATATGTCCCATATGTCCTTAACCTCCCAGACGCTTTAGATGTCCCATATGTCCCATATGTCCTTAACGTCCTAGACATCCCAAATGTCCCATATGTCCTTAACGTCCCAGACGTCCCAGATGTCCCATATGTCTCATTTATCTCTAATGTCCCAGGCGTCCCAGATGTGCCATATGTTCCATATGTCCCTAATGTCCCAGACGTCCTAAATGTCCCATATGTCCTTAACGTCCTAGACGTCCCAGACGTCCTAGACGTCCCAGACGTCCTAGATGTCCGATATGTCCTTAACCTCCCAGACGCTTTAGATGTCCCATATGTCCCATATGTCCCTAATGTCCCAGGAGTCCTAAATGTCCCATATGTCCTTAACGTCCCAGACGTCCCAGACGGCCTAGATGTCCCATATGTCCTTAACGTCCTAGACGTCCCAGATGTCCCATATGTCCCTAACGTCCCAGACGTACCAAATGTCCCATATGTCCCTAATGTCCCAGGCGTCTTATACGTTCCATATGTCCCTAACGTCCCAGACGTCCTAAATGTCCCATATGTCCCTAACGTCCCAGACGTCCCAGCTGTCCCGTATGTTTTTAACGTCCCAGACGTCCTAGACGTCCTAGATGCCCAATATGTCCCTAACGTCCCAGACGTCCTAGATGTCCTATATGTCGCTAGCGTCCCAGACGTCCCAGACGTCCTATATGTCTCTAACGTCCCAGATGTCCTAGACGTCCTAGTTGTCCCATATGTCCTTAACGTCCCAGATGTCCCATATGTCCCTAACGTCTCAGGCGTCCTAGATGTCTCATATGTCCTTAAGGTCCCATACGTCGTAGACGTCCCAGATGTCCTATACGTCTCTAACGTCTTAGACGTCCTAGTTGTCCCATATGTCCTTAACGTCCCAGACGTCCCAGATGTCCTATATGTCTCTAACGTCCCAGACGTCCTAGACGTCCTAGTTGTCCCATATGTCCTTAACGTCCCAGATGTCCCATATGTCCCTAACGTCTCAGACGTCCTAGATGCCTCATATGTCCTTAAGGTCCCAGACGTCCCAGACGTCCTAGGTGTCCCATATGTCCTTAACGTCCCAGACGTCCCAGATGTCCCATATGTCCCTAACGTCCCAGACGTCCCAGATATCCCATATGTCCCATATGTCCCTAATGTCCCAGGCGTCCTAAATGAATCATATGTCCTTAACGTCCCAGACGTCCCAGACGTCCTAGATGTCCCATACGTCCTTAACGTCCCAGACGTCCCAGATGTCTCATATGACCCTAACGTCTCAGACGTCCCAGATGTCCCAGGCTTCCTAGATGTTCCATTTGTCCCTAACCTCTTAGACGTGATAAATGTCCCATATGTCCCTAACGTCCCAGACGCCCCAGCTGTCTCGTATGCCCTTAACGTCCCAGATGTCCCAGACGTCCTAGATGTCCTATATGTCCATAACGTCCCAGACGTCCTAGACGTCCCATATGTCCTTAACGTCCCAGACGTCCCAAATGTCCCATATGTCAAATATGTCCCTTATGTCCCAGGCGTCCTAAGTGTTCCATATGTCCCTAACGTCCCAGACGTCCTAAATGCCCCATATGTCCCTAACGTCCCACACGTCCCAGCTGTCCCGTATGTCCCTAACGTCCCAGACGTTCCAGTCGTGCTAGATGTCCCATATGTCCCTAACGTCCCAGACGTCCCAGATGTTTCATATGTCCCTAACGTCCCAGACGTCCCAGATGTCCCATATGTCCCATATGTCCCTAATGTCCCAGACGTCTCAGATGTCCCATATGTCCCTAACGTCCCAGACGTCCCAGATGTCCCATATGTCCCTAACGTACTAGACGTCCTAGATGTCCCATACGTCCTTAACGTCCCAGACGTCCCAGATGCCCCATATGTCCCTAACGTCCCAGAGGTCCCAGATGTCCCATATGTCCCATATGTCCCTAATGTCCCAGGCATCCCAGATGTTCCATATGTCCCATATGTCCCTAATGTCCCAGGCGTCCTAAATGTCCCATACGTCCTTAACGTCCCAGACGTCCCAGACGTCCTAGATGTCCCATATGTCCTTAACGTCCTAGACATCCCGAATGTCCCATATGTCCCTAACGTCCCAGACGTCCCAGATGTCCCATATGTCCCATATGTCCCTAATGTCCCAGACGTCCCAGATGTCCCATATGTCCCTAACGTCCCAGACGTCCCAGATGTCCCATATGTCCCTAACGTCCCAGAGGTCTAAGATGTCCCATATGTCCCATATGTCCCTAATGTCTAAGGCGTCCCAGATGTCCCATATGTCCCATATGTCTATAATGTCCCAGGCGTCCTAAATGTCCCATACGTCCTTAACGTCCCAGACGTCCCAGACGTCCTAGATGTCCCATATGTCCTTAACGTCCTAGACATCCCATATGTCCCATATGTCCCTAACGTCTCAGGCGTCCCAGATGTTTCATATGTCCCTAACGTCCCAGACGTCCCAGATGTCGCATATGTCCCATATGTCCCATATGTCCCTAATGTTCCAGACGTCCCAGATGTGCCATATGTCCCTAACGTCCCAGACGTCCCAGATGTCCCATATGTCCCTAACTTACTAGACGTCCTAGATGTCCCATACGTCCTTAACGTCCCAGACGTCCCAGATGCCCCATATGTCCCTAACGTCCCAGAGGTCCAAGATGTCCCATATGTCCCATATGTCCCTAATGTCCCAGGCGTCCCAGATGTCCCATATGTCCCTAACGTCCCAGACGTCCCAGATGCCCCATATGTCCCCAACGTCCCAGAGGTCTAAGATGTCCCATATGTCCCATATGTCCCTAATGTCTAAGGCGTCCCAGATGTCCCATATGTCCCATATGTCTATAATGTCCCAGGCGTCCTAAATGTCCCATACGTCCTTAACGTCCCAGACGTCCCAGACGTCCTAGATGTCCCATATGTCCTTAACGTCCTAGACATCCCATATGTCCCATATGTCCCTAACGTCTCAGGCGTCCCAGATGTTTCATATGTCCCTAACGTCCCAGACGTCCCAGATGTCGCATATGTCCCATATGTCCCATATGTCCCTAATGTTCCAGACGTCCCAGATGTGCCATATGTCCCTAACGTCCCAGACGTCCCAGATGTCCCATATGTCCCTAACTTACTAGACGTCCTAGATGTCCCATACGTCCTTAACGTCCCAGACGTCCCAGATGCCCCATATGTCCCTAACGTCCCAGAGGTCCAAGATGTCCCATATGTCCCATATGTCCCTAATGTCCCAGGCGTCCCAGATGTCCCATATGTCCCATATGTCCCTAATGTCCCAGGCGTCCTAAATGTCCCATACGTCCTTAACGTCCCAGACGTCCCAGACGTCCTAGATGTCCCATATGTCCTTAACGTCCTAGACATCCCAAATGTCCCATATGTCCTTAACGTCCCAGACGTCCCAGATGTCCCATATGTCTCATTTATCTCTAATGTCCCAGGCGTCCCAGATGTCCCATATGTTCCATATGTCCCTAATGTCCCAGACGTCCTAAATGTCCCATATGTCCTTAACGTCCTAGACGTCCCAGACGTCCTAGATGTCCCATATGACCCTAACGTCCCAGACGTCCCAGATGTTTCATATGTCCCTAACGTCCCAGACGTCCCAGATGTCCCATATGTCCCATATGTCCCTAATGTCCCAGACGTCCCAGATGTCCCATATGTCCCTAACGTCCCAGACGTCCCAGATGTCCTATATGTCCGTAACGTACTAGACGTTTTAGATGTTCCATACGTCCTTAACGTCCCAGACGTCCCAGATGCTCCATATGTCCCCAACGTCCCAGAGGTCCCAGATGTCCCATATGTCCCATATGTCCCTAATGTCTAAGGCGTCCCAGATGTCCCATATGTCCCATATGTCTATAATGTCCCAGGCGTCCTAAATGTCCCATACGTCCTTAACGTCCCAGACGTCCCAGACGTCCTAGATGTCCCATATGTCCTTAACGTCCTAGACATCCCAAATGTCCCATATGTCCCTAACGTCCCAGGCGTCCCAGATGTTTCATATGTCCCTAACGTCCCAGACGTCCCAGATGTCGCATATGTCCCATATGTCCCTAATGTTCCAGACGTCCCAGATGTCCCATATGTCCCTAACGTCCAGACGTCCCAGATGTCCCTGTAGCCTGACGGGCTAGTTTAATTTAATTTAAATGCTACAATCACCAGCCTGAAAACTGGTTGCCCAAAGTTAGCTCAAAAAGCCAAGATCCAAATAATAAGCTCAGGTAGTAACGTGGAAAGAAACACAGGATAATTTCTTATTATTATATAATAACGTTTAACTGGATACATTAAATTAAACTGTATTAAAACAACACGAAACAATAGAATGTAATAAAAATAAAATAACTCTTCTAACGGGGGTTCGTTCATCTGTAGTCGAGCGGTGGCACACTATTGCGGGACAGCCTGTACATCAGTCCTCTCGTCACGTTGGCAACACGCCGGCCCTGAACAAGTATTATGACAGATTAGTAGGCCGCCAATAATGGCGGACGACAACAACACATTTGGTCTTGAAATCGTTCAATAAACAAAACTGCAGTCGAAATCAAACTAAGTTGTGTGCATACCTAGTGCGCCTGGTGGTGAAACTCCCATCGTTCAAGTGGCGGACGATGCGTCTGATTCGCTTTACTTGCCAACTGTTTGTTTCCTAAGGTGAGTGAATTTCGCTTAACTGTGCACCGCTTCTTGCTGACAAAGGCGGCCGCTGGGTTACCCTAGCTCCGCGAGTGCGTGCCTATGGACGGTGGCCTCGGGCTCGTTCGACCGGGACCCCTGGTGCACGCGCCTCGGCCTCGGGGATACGAAAGTCGCCCCAGACGCGATTATCGGGGCTAATTACGTCCGCGTCGCCGTCCTGGTGCCGGGAAATTTGCTTCGCGGACGGCGTCGTCACCGGCGAGCACGACTTGGCCTCCCGCGTGTCTAAACTTTGGAGGGCGTCGTCAGCGAGTTCGGAAATACTCTGCTTACGTCCAGGTGTCTGACACCGTCGCTGTTGGACCTGGGGCAGTCCTCTAGGTCGCTAGGTGCTCGGGAAATAATGTCGGAAAGTAAATAACAATCCAGACGTGCAGGAATTCGAGGAAGTAACGTTGAGAAGTAACGTAACAACCCAAACGTGCAGGAGATTAAAAGAATAACGTCGGAAAGTAAATAACAATCCAGACGTGCAGGAATTCGAGGAAGTAACGTTGGGAAGTAACGTAACAACCCAAACGTTCAGGGGTTCAGGTAGCTGGTCGGGATACCCTCGAAAAGTCCTGGGGGACACTCCTGAGAGTACAGGTGAGACTAGAGGAGTGGGAAGATCTAGGAAATTCTAGGAAATTCTTGGAGATGCTCGAAGAGCCCGGAGGCTCTCCTGAGCGGAATCAGGTCTGGAAGAGGTTCGGGAAAAATACTAGGAAATTCTAGGAAAGTCTGCGCTCCGAATTCTGCTTTTATACCTGGTGCGAGCGTAATCGGAGGTCGTTGAAGAGGGGATTCGTGCGCAGTGGTGTTAGGACGATCGCTTGCGGTGACGTCACGTCGTCCTCTCGGCGCGGAGCTTCGGTCTCTAACGTGGTGCACGACAAGGGGGAACGCGCTAATTAATTTTTAATTTACAGAATCGCGTTCGCGCTGGGCGTAACGTTACACATGATCCTCCCCTCGGAAAAATGAAGGACCACCGGCGGAGCAAACATCAAGAAATACCTGTAGGTCGGTTGTCGGTTCGTGGGTACTAGCATACAGAGTGATTAAGTTCTGACGGGTCAAATATAGAAGCTGCTGCTTCAACACATACTCCTTTCGCACACTCTCATCCAAGCTTCGGCGGTTTAAGCCTACAATATCATGCCGTAATCCGGGTTCACGGTGGCAAGATCACGCTTCAAGATAAGCTTGCTGTTACCAGGAACTTTCCACGTGCGAAAAAAAATACGACTTACAAATGTCACACTAAGGCAAGCGAATTGCCTAACGGGCGGGCCGGAATATACTTTCATTTAAATATTCTGGGACGAATGTCGGGCGGCGCGATAGGCGCGCAAACATTCAAACTCTCTAGAGCGGAAGCAGGGGCCGCGGTGTCGGCGTACAACCATTGAAACTCCCTGGAGTTAGTGCATATGCCCCGGAATGGGCATGCAAGCATTCATACGTCCTGGAACATGTTCAGAGCCGCGGTGTCGGCATACGAACGTTCTGGAAGTATTTAATCATGCGAAGACATTCTGGTTTCAGGAAAATTTTACTTTCACACAATCAATCAACCGGAGGAAATCACAGAGGCCGCGGAGTCCGGCGTGCAATTTCCAGGAAACAGGCGCACAGGATTCCACTTACAGGCGCTGGCGTAGGAAAAAAAAGCGACTTCCTTTCTACATTCTCTCCTTCAAGCTTCGACGATTAAGTCTACAACCTCTTGCTGTTACCCGGGTCTACGGCAGCAAATAGAGTACGCTTCAGAAGTGAGCACTTTCAGGGTAAGCTTTCATACGAACTATGGCGGCATTCACAAAAACTTACATGCATAATTTTTCAGGTATACATCAGGCGTTTACACACGGATATATGCCTCTCTGGGACTGGAAAATTTCCACGGATACGACAGGTGCTTACCGGCGGAACTAGTATGGAGAAATTCCACGGGAATACACTAGGTGCTTATCGGCGGAACTGGTACTGGAAAATTTCTATGGATACACTAGGTGCTCACAGGCGGATCCGGTACAGGAAAATTCCTACGGAGAGACATCTGGATTGTCTCGGAAGGTCCGTAGTACTTTCGGTCATTTGCGGATCTAGTCTTGGAAAACTACCACGGAAGGACATCTGGATTGTCCGGGCGGTCCGTGGTCGGAGTCTTCCGCCATCTGCTGGGGTACCTCGGGGTTGCCAGGCCCGTACCAATACTGAAGAATAGTATTGGTCCCTGAGGGAGAATTTCCTAGACTAGACGGGATTTCGGGAAGATCTTCTCTGGACGGGAACGGACGTGGACGGGGATTTCGGAATACTAAGCTTGAACGTTTCTGTTACTGGGCACTGGTACATTTTCTCTGACGGCTAAACTGGAACAGGTTTTGTACATTATTAGGTTTTACTTACAACATTTACTAGTTCGGTTTTTAACAGGGTTTTTTCCTCGGGCGCCATCTGGATAACCTGGATTCTGGACTACTGGAATATCGGGCGAGCGGAATACTGGAATACTGGAATATCGGGCTAGCGGAATACTGGAATACTGGAATATTGGAGCGGCGGAGTTTTTATTCTGTTTCTTTCCTGGTTACTGTCTGAGTTTTCGTCCCTGCTCGGGCGCCAAAATGTAGCCTGACGGGCTAGTTTAATTTAATTTAAATGCTACAATCACCAGCCTGAAAACTGGTTGCCCAAAGTTAGCTCAAAAAGCCAAGATCCAAATAATAAGCTCAGGTAGTAACGTGGAAAGAAACACAGGATAATTTCTTATTATTATATAATAACGTTTAACTGGATACATTAAATTAAACTGTATTAAAACAACACGAAACAATAGAATGTAATAAAAATAAAATAACTCTTCTAACGGGGGTTCGTTCATCTGTAGTCGAGCGGTGGCACACTATTGCGGGACAGCCTGTACATCAGTCCTCTCGTCACGTTGGCAACACGCCGGCCCTGAACAAGTATTATGACAGATTAGTAGGCCGCCAATAATGGCGGACGACAACAACACATTTGGTCTTGAAATCGTTCAATAAACAAAACTGCAGTCGAAATCAAACTAAGTTGTGTGCATACCTAGTGCGTCTGGTGGTGAAACTCCCATCGTTCAAGTGGCGGACGATGCGTCTGATTCGCTTTACTTGCCAACTGTTTGTTTCCCAAGGTGAGTGAATTTCGCTTAACTGTGCACCGCTTCTTGCTGACAAAGGCGGCCGCTGGGTTACCCTAGCTCCGCGAGTGCGTGCCTATGGACGGTGGCCTCGGGCTCGTTCGACCGGGACCCCTGGTGCACGCGCCTCGGCCTCGGGGATACGAAAGTCGCCCCAGACGCGATTATCGGGGCTAATTACGTCCGCGTCGCCGTCCTGGTGCCGGGAAATTTGCTTCGCGGACGGCGTCGTCACCGGCGAGCACGACTTGGCCTCCCGCGTGTCTAAACTTTGGAGGGCGTCGTCAGCGAGTTCGGAAATACTCTGCTTACGTCCAGGTGTCTGACACCGTCGCTGTTGGACCTGGGGCAGTCCTCTAGGTCGCTAGGTGCTCGGGAAATAATGTCGGAAAGTAAATAACAATCCAGACGTGCAGGAATTCGAGGAAGTAACGTTGAGAAGTAACGTAACAACCCAAACGTGCAGGAGATTAAAAGAATAACGTCGGAAAGTAAATAACAATCCAGACGTGCAGGAATTCGAGGAAGTAACGTTGGGAAGTAACGTAACAACCCAAACGTTCAGGGGTTCAGGTAGCTGGTCGGGATACCCTCGAAAAGTCCTGGGGGACACTCCTGAGAGTACAGGTGAGACTAGAGGAGTGGGAAGATCTAGGAAATTCTAGGAAATTCTCGAAGATGCTCGAAGAGCCCGGAGGCTCTCCTGAGCGGAATCAGGTCTGGAAGAGGTTCGGGAAAAATACTAGGAAATTCTAGGAAAGTCTGCGCTCCGAATTCTGCTTTTATACCTGGTGCGAGCGTAATCGGAGGTCGTTGAAGAGGGGATTCGTGCGCAGTGGTGTTAGGACGATCGCTTGCGGTGACGTCACGTCGTCCTCTCGGCGCGGAGCTTCGGTCTCTAACGTGGTGCACGACAAGGGGGAACGCGCTAATTAATTTTTAATTTACAGAATCGCGTTCGCGCTGGGCGTAACGTTACATCCCATATGTCCCTAACTTACTAGACGTCCTAGATGTCCCATACGTCCTTAACGTCCCAGACGTCCCAGATGCCCCATATGTCCCTAACGTCCCAGAGGTCCAAGATGTCCCATATGTCCCATATGTCCCTAATGTCCCAGGCGTCCCAGATGTCCCATATGTCCCATATGTCCCTAATGTCCAAGGCGTCCTAAATGTCCCATACGTCCTTAACGTCCCAGACGTCCCAGACGTCCTAGATGTCCCATATGTCCTTAACGTCCTAGACATCCCAAATGTCCCATATGTCCCTAACGTCCCAGACGTCCCAGATGCCCCATATGTCCCTAACGTCCCAGAGGTCCAAGATGTCCCATATGTCCCATATGTCCCTAATGTCCCAGGCGTCCCAGATGTCCCATATGTTCCATATGTCCCTAATGTCCCAGACGTCCTAAATGTCCCATATGTCCTTAACGTCCTAGACGTCCCAGACGTCCTAGATGTCCCATATGTCCTTAACCTCCTAGACGCTTTAGATGTCCCATATGTCCCTAATGTACCAGGAGTCCTAAATGTCCCATATGTCCTTAACGTCCCAGACGTCCCAGACGGCCAAGATGTCCCATATGTCCTTAACGTCCCAGATGTCCCATATGTCCCTAACGTCCCAGACGTCCCAGATGTTCCATATGTCCCATATGTCCCTAATGTCCCAGGCGTCCTAAATGTCCCATATGTCCTTAACGTCCCAGACGTCCCAGACGTCCTAGATGTCCCATATATCCTTAACTTCCCAGACGTTCCAAATGTCCCATATGTTCCTAACGTCCCAGACGTCCCAGATGTCCCATATGTCCCATATGTCCCTAATGTCCCAGGCGTCCTAGATGTTCCATATGTCCCTAACGTCCCAGACGTTCAGCTGTCCCGTATGTTCCTAACGTCCCAGACGTCCCAGACGTCCTAGATGTCTCATATGTCCTTAACGTCCCAGACTTCCTAGTTGTCCCATATGTCCTTAACGTCCCAGACGTCCCAGATATCCCATATGTCCCTAATGTCCCAGACGTCCTAAATGTCCCATATGTCCTTAACGTCCCAGATGTCTCAGATGTCCCATATGTCTCATATGTCCCTAATGTCCCAGGCGTCCCAGATGTCCCATATGTCACATATATCCCTAATGTCCCAGGCGTCCCAAATGTCCCATATGTCCTTAACGTCCTAGACGTCCCAGACGTCCTAGATGTCCCATATGTCCTTAACGTCCTAGACGTCCTAGATGTCCCATATGTCCCTAACGTCCCAGACGTACCAAATGTCCCATATGTCAATAATGTCCCAGGCGTCTTATACGTTCCATATGTCCCTAACGTCCCAGACGTCCTAAATGTCCCATATGTCCCTAACGTCCCAGACGTCCCAGCTGTCCCGTATGTTCCTAACGTCCCAGACGTCCTAGACGTCCTAGATGCCCAATATGTCCCTAACGTCCCAGACGTCCTAGATGTCCTATATGTTGCTAGCGTCCCAGACGTCCCAGACGTCTTATATGTCTCTAACGTCCCAGATGTCCTAGACGTCCTAGTTGTCCCATATGTCCTTAACGTCCCAGATGTCCCATATGTCCCTAACGTCTCAGGCGTCCTAGATGTCTCATATGTCCTTAAGGTCCCAGACGTCGTAGACGTCCCAGATGTCCTATACGTCTCTAACGTCCTAGACGTTCTAGTTGTCCCATATGTCCTTAACGTCCCAGACGTCCCAGATGTCCTATATGTCTCTAACGTCCCAGACGTCCTAGACGTCCTAGTTGTCCCATATGTCCTTAACGTCCCAGATGTCCCATATGTCCCTAACATTTCAGACGTCCTAGATGTCTCATATGTCCTTAAGGTCCCAGACGTCCCAGACGTCCTAGATGTCCCATAGTCCTTAACGTCCCAGACGTCCCAGATGTCCCATATGTCCCTAACGTCCCAGACGTCCCAGATATCCCATATGTCCCATATGTCCCTAATGTCCCAGGCGTCCTAAATGAATCATATGTCCTTAACGTCCCAAACGTCCCAGACGTCCTAGATGTCCCATATGTCCTTAACGTCCTAGACGTCCCAGATGTCTCATATGACCCTAACGTCTCAGACGTCCCAGATGTCCCAGGCTTCCTAGATGTTCCATTTGTCCCTAACCTCTTAGACGTCTTAAATGTCCCATATGTCCCTAACGTCCCAGACGTCCCAGCTGTCCCGTATGTCCTTAACGTCCCAGATGTCCCAGACGTCCTAGATGTCCTATATGTCCATAACGTCCCAGACGTCCTAGACGTCCCATATGTCCTTAACGTCCCAGACGTCCCAAATGTCCCATATGTCCCATATGTCCCTTATGTCCCAGGCGTCCTAAGTGTTCCATATGTCCCTAACGTCCCAGACGTCCTAAATGCCCCATATGTCCCTAACGTCCCACACGTCCCAGCTGTCCCGTATGTCCCTAACGTTCCAGACGTTCCAGTCGTGCTAGATGTCCCATATGTCCCTAACGTCCCAGACGTCCCAGATGTTTCATATGTCCCTAACGTCCCAGACGTCCCAGATGTCCCATATGTCCCATATGTCCCTAATGTCCCAGACGTCCCAGATGTCCCATATGTCCCTAACGTCCCAGACGTCCCAGATGTCCCATATGTCCCTAACGTACTAGACGTCCTAGATGTCCCATACGTCCTTAACGTCCCAGACGTCCCAGATGCCCCATATGTCCCTAACGTCCCAGAGGTCCCAGATGTCCCATATGTCCCATTTGTCCTTAACCTCCCAGACGCTTTAGATGTCCCATATGTCCCATATGTCCTTAACGTCCTAGACATCCCAAATGTCCCATATGTCCTTAACGTCCCAGACGTCCCAGATGTCCCATATGTCTCATTTATCTCTAATGTCCCAGGCGTCCCAGATGTCCCATATGTTCCATATGTCCCTAATGTCCCAGACGTCCTAAATGTCCCATATGTCCTTAACGTCCTAGACGTCCCAGACGTCCTAGATGTCCCATATGGCCTTAACCTCCCAGACGCTTTAGATGTCCCATATGTCCCATATGTCTGTAATGTCCCAGGAGTCCTAAATGTCCCATATGTCCTTAACGTCCCAGACGTCCCAGACGGCCTAGATGTCCCATATGTCCTTAACGTCCTAGACGTCCCAGATGTCCCATATGTCCCTAACGTCCCAGACGTACCAAATGTCCCATATGTCCCTAATGTCCCAGGCGTCTTATACGTTCCATATGTCCCTAACGTCCCAGACGTCCTAAATGTCCCATATGTCCCTAACGTCCCAAACGTCCCAGCTGTCCCGTATGTTCCTAACGTCCCAGACGTCCTAGACGTCCTAGATGCCCAATATGTCCCTAACGTCCCAGACGTCCTAGATGTCCCATATGTCGCTAGCGTCCTAGACGTCCCAGACGTCCTATATGTCTCTAACGTCCCAGATGTCCTAGACGTCCTAGTTGTCCCATATGTCCTTAACGTCCCAGATGTCCCATATGTCCCTAACGTCTCAGGCGTCCTAGATGTCTCATATGTCCTTAAGGTCCCATACGTCGTAGACGTCTTAGATGTCCTATACGTCTCTAACGTCCTAGACGTCCTAGTTGTCCCATATGTCCTTAACGTCCCAGACGTCCCAGATGTCCTATATGTCTCTAACGTCCCAGACGTCCTAGACGTCCTAGATGTCCCATATGTCCTTAACGTCCCAGATGTCCCATATGTCCCTAACGTCTCAGACGTCCTAGATGACTCATATGTCCTTAAGGTCCCAGACGTCCCAGACGTCCTAGGTGTCCCATATGTCCTTAACGTCCCAGACGTCCCAGATGTCCCATATGTCCCTAACGTCCCAGACGTCCCAGATATCCCATATGTCCCATATGTCCCTAATGTCCCAGGCGTCCTAAATGAATCATATGTCCTTAACGTCCCAGACGTCCCAGACGTCCTAGATGTCCCATATGTCCTTAACGTCCCAGACGTCCCAGATGTCTCATATGACCCTAACGTCTCAGACGTCCCAGATGTCCCAGGCTTCCTAGATGTTCCATTTGTCCCTAACCTCTTAGACGTGATAAATGTCCCATATGTCCCTAACGTCCCAGACGCCCCAGCTGTCTCGTATGCCCTTAATGTCCCAGATGTCCCAGACGTCCTAGATGTCCTATATGTCCATAACGTCCCAGACGTCCTAGACGTCCCATATGTCCTTAACGTCCCAGACGTCCCAAATGTCCCATATGTCAAATATGTCCCTTATGTCCCAGGCGTCCTAAGTGTTCCATATGTCCCTAACGTCCCAGACGTCCTAAATGCCCCATATGTCCCTAACGTCCCACACGTCCCAGCTGTCCCGTATGTCCCTAACGTCCCAGACGTTCCAGTCGTGCTAGATGTCCCATATGTCCCTAACGTCCCAGACGTCCCAGATGTTTCATATGTCCCTAACGTCCCAGACGTCCCAGATGTCCCATATGTCCCATATGTCCCTAATATCCCAGACGTCCTAGATGTCCCATATGTCCTTAACGTCCTAGACATCCCGAATGTCCCATATGTCCCTAACGTCCCAGACGTCCCAGATGTCCCATATGTCCCATATGTCCCTAATGTCCCAGACGTCCCAGATGTCCCATATGTCCCTAACGTCCCAGACGTCCCAGATGTCCCATATGTCCCATATGTCCCTAATATCCCAGACGTCCTAGATGTCCCATATGTCCTTAACGTCCTAGACATCCCGAATGTCCCATATGCCCTAACGTCCCAGACGTCCCAGATGTCCCATATGTCCCATATGTCCCTAATGTCCCTAACGTCCCAGACGTCCCAGATGTCCCATATGTCCCTAATGTCCCAGGCATCCCAGATGTCCCATATGTCCCATATGTCCCTAATATCCAAGACGTCCTAGATGTCCCATATGTCCTTAACGTCCTAGACATCCCGAATGTCCCATATGTCCCTAACGTGCCAGACGTCCCAGATGTCCCATATGTCCCATATGTCCCTAATGTCCCAGACGTCCCAGATGTCCCATATGTCCCTAACGTCCCAGACGTCCCAGATGTCCCATATGTCCCTAACGTACTAGACGTCCTAGATGTTCCATACGTCCTTAACGTCCCAGACGTCCCAGATGCCCCATATGTGCCCAACGTCCCAGAGGTCTAAGATGCCCCATATGTCCCATATGTCCCTAATGTCTAAGGCGTCCCAGATGTCCCATATGTCCCATATGTCTATAATGTCCCAGGCGTCCTAAATGTCCCATACGTCCTTAACGTCCCAGACGTCCCAGACGTCCTAGATGTCCCATATGTCCTTAACGTCCTAGACATCCCAAATGTCCCATATGTCCCTAACGTCTCAGGCGTCCCAGATGTTTCATATGTCCCTAACGTCCCAGACGTCCCAGATGTCGCATATGTCCCATATGTCCCATATGTCCCTAATGTTCCAGACGTCCCAGATGTGCCATATGTCCCTAACGTCCCAGACGTCCCAGATGTCCCATATGTCCCTAACTTACTAGACGTCCTAGATGTCCCATACGTCCTTAATGTCCCAGACGTCCCAGATGCCCCATATGTCCCTAACGTCCCAGAGGTCCAAGATGTCCCATATGTCCCATATGTCCCTAATGTCCCAGGCGTCCCAGATGTCTCATATGTCCCATATGTCCCTAATGTTCCAGGCGTCCTAAATGTCCCATACGTCCTTAACGTCCCAGACGTCCCAGACGTCCTAGATGTCCCATATGTCCTTAACGTCCTAGACATCCCAAATGTCCCATATGTCCTTAACGTCCCAGACGTCCCAGATGTCCCAATTGTCTCATTTATCTCTAATGTCCCAGGCGTCCCAGATGTCCCATATGTTCCATATGTCCCTAATGTCCCAGACGTCCTAAATGTCCCATATGGCCTTAACGTCCTAGACGTCCCAGACGTCCTAGATGTCCCATATGTCCTTAACCTCCCAGACGCTTTAGATGTCCCATATGTCCCATATGTCCCTAATGTCCCAGGAGTCCTAAATGTCCCATATGTCCTTAACGTCCCAGACGTCCCAGACGGCCTAGATGTCCCATATGTCCTTAACGTCCTAGACGTCCCAGATGTCCCATATGTCCCTAACGTCCCAGGCATCCCAGATGTCCCATATGTCCCATATGTCCCTAATGTCCCAGGCGTCCTAAATGTCCCATACGTCCTTAACGTCCTAGACGTCCCAGACGTCCTAGATGTCCCATATGTCCTTAATCTCCCAGACGCTTTAGATGTCCCATATGTCCCATATGTCCTTAACGTCCTAGACATCCCAAATGTCCCATATGTCCTTAACGTCCCAGACGTCCCAGATGTCCCATATGTCTCATTTATCTCTAATGTCCCAGGCGTCCCAGATGTCCCATATGTTCCATATGTCCCTAATGTCCCAGACGTCCTAAATGTCCCATATGTCCTTAACGTCCTAGACGTCCCAGACGTCCTAGATGTCCCATATGTCCTTAACCTCCCAGACGCTTTAGATGTTCCATATGTCCCATATGTCCCTAATGTCCCAGGAGTCCTAAATGTCCCATATGTCCTTAACGTGTCAGACGTCCCAGACGGCCTAGATGTCCCATATGTCCTTAACGTACTAGACGTCCCAGATGTCCCATATGTCCCTAACGTCCCAGACGTACCAAATGTCCCATATGTCCCTAATGTCCCAGGCGTCTTATACGTTCCATATGTCCCTAACGTCCCAGACGTCCTAAATGTCCCATATGTCCCTAACGTCCCAGACGTCCCAGCTGTCCCGTATGTTCCTAACGTCCCAGACGTCCTAGACGTCCTAGATGCCCAATATGTCCCTAACGTCCCAGACGTCCCAGATGTCCCATATGTCCCTAACGTACTAGACGTCCTAGATGTCCCATACGTCCTTAACGTCCCAGACGTCCCAGATGCCCCATATGTCCCTAACGTCCCAGAGGTCCCAGATGTCCCATATGTCCCATTTGTCCTTAACCTCCCAGACGCTTTAGATGTCCCATATGTCCCATATGTCCTTAACGTCCTAGACATCCCAAATGTCCCATATGTCCTTAACGTCCCAGACGTCCCAGATGTCCCATATGTCTCATTTATCTCTAATGTCCCAGGCGTCCCAGATGTCCCATATGTTCCATATGTCCCTAATGTCCCAGACGTCCTAAATGTCCCATATGTCCTTAACGTCCTAGACGTCCCAGACGTCCTAGATGTCCCATATGGCCTTAACCTCCCAGACGCTTTAGATGTCCCATATGTCCCATATGTCTGTAATGTCCCAGGAGTCCTAAATGTCCCATATGTCCTTAACGTCCCAGACGTCCCAGACGGCCTAGATGTCCCATATGTCCTTAACGTCCTAGACGTCCCAGATGTCCCATATGTCCCTAACGTCCCAGACGTACCAAATGTCCCATATGTCCCTAATGTCCCAGGCGTCTTATACGTTCCATATGTCCCTAACGTCCCAGACGTCCTAAATGTCCCATATGTCCCTAACGTCCCAAACGTCCCAGCTGTCCCGTATGTTCCTAACGTCCCAGACGTCCTAGACGTCCTAGATGCCCAATATGTCCCTAACGTCCCAGACGTCCTAGATGTCCCATATGTCGCTAGCGTCCTAGACGTCCCAGACGTCCTATATGTCTCTAACGTCCCAGATGTCCTAGACGTCCTAGTTGTCCCATATGTCCTTAACGTCCCAGATGTCCCATATGTCCCTAACGTCTTAGGCGTCCTAGATGTCTCATATGTCCTTAAGGTCCCATACGTCGTAGACGTCTTAGATGTCCTATACGTCTCTAACGTCCTAGACGTCCTAGTTGTCCCATATGTCCTTAACGTCCCAGACGTCCCAGATGTCCTATATGTCTCTAACGTCCCAGACGTCCTAGACGTCCTAGTTGTCCCATATGTCCTTAACGTCCCAGATGTCCCATATGTCCCTAACGTTTCAGACGTCCTAGATGACTCATATGTCCTTAAGGTCCCAGACGTCCCAGACGTCCTAGGTGTCCCATATGTCCTTAACGTCCCAGACGTCCCAGATGTCCCATATGTCCCTAACGTCCCAGACGTCCCAGATATCCCATATGTCCCATATGTCCCTAATGTCCCAGGCGTCCTAAATGAATCATATGTCCTTAACGTCCCAGACGTCCCAGACGTCCTAGATGTCTCATATGACCCTAACGTCTCAGACGTCCCAGATGTCCCAGGCTTCCTAGATGTTCCATTTGTCCCTAACCTCTTAGACGTGATAAATGTCCCATATGTCCCTAACGTCCCAGACGCCCCAGCTGTCTCGTATGCCCTTAATGTCCCAGATGTCCCAGACGTCCTAGATGTCCTATATGTCCATAACGTCCCAGACGTCCTAGACGTCCCATATGTCCTTAACGTCCCAGACGTCCCAAATGTCCCATATGTCAAATATGTCCCTTATGTCCCAGGCGTCCTAAGTGTTCCATATGTCCCTAACGTCCCAGACGTCCTAAATGCCCCATATGTCCCTAACGTCCCACACGTCCCAGCTGTCCCGTATGTCCCTAACGTCCCAGACGTTCCAGTCGTGCTAGATGTCCCATATGTCCCTAACGTCCCAGACGTCCCAGATGTTTCATATGTCCCTAACGTCCCAGACGTCCCAGATGTCCCATATGTCCCATATGTCCCTAATATCCCAGACGTCCTAGATGTCCCATATGTCCTTAACGTCCTAGACATCCCGAATGTCCCATATGTCCCTAACGTCCCAGACGTCCCAGATGTCCCATATGTCCCATATGTCCCTAATGTCCCAGACGTCCCAGATGTCCCATATGTCCCTAACGTCCCAGACGTCCCAGATGTCCCATATGTCCCATATGTCCCTAATATCCCAGACGTCCTAGATGTCCCATATGTCCTTAACGTCCTAGACATCCCGAATGTCCCATATGTCCCTAACGTCCCAGACGTCCCAGATGTCCCATATGTCCCATATGTCCCTAATATCCCAGACGTCCTAGATGTCCCATATGTCCTTAACGTCCTAGACATCCCGAATGTCCCATATGTCCCTAACGTCCCAGACGTCCCAGATGTCCCATATGTCCCATATGTCCCTAACGTCCCAGACGTCCCAGATATCCCATATGTCCCATATGTCCCTAATGTCCCAGGCGTCCTAAATGAATCATATGTCCTTAACGTCCCAGACGTCCCAGACGTCCTAGATGTCTCATATGACCCTAACGTCTCAGACGTCCCAGATGTCCCAGGCTTCCTAGATGTTCCATTTGTCCCTAACCTCTTAGACGTGATAAATGTCCCATATGTCCCTAACGTCCCAGACGCCCCAGCTGTCTCGTATGCCCTTAATGTCCCAGATGTCCCAGACGTCCTAGATGTCCTATATGTCCATAACGTCCCAGACGTCCTAGACGTCCCATATGTCCTTAACGTCCCAGACGTCCCAAATGTCCCATATGTCAAATATGTCCCTTATGTCCCAGGCGTCCTAAGTGTTCCATATGTCCCTAACGTCCCAGACGTCCTAAATGCCCCATATGTCCCTAACGTCCCACACGTCCCAGCTGTCCCGTATGTCCCTAACGTCCCAGACGTTCCAGTCGTGCTAGATGTCCCATATGTCCCTAACGTCCCAGACGTCCCAGATGTTTCATATGTCCCTAACGTCCCAGACGTCCCAGATGTCCCATATGTCCCATATGTCCCTAATATCCCAGACGTCCTAGATGTCCCATATGTCCTTAACGTCCTAGACATCCCGAATGTCCCATATGCCCTAACGTCCCAGACGTCCCAAATGTCCCATATGTCCCATATGTCCCTAATGTCCCTAACGTCCCAGACGTCCCAGATGTCTCATATGTCCCTAATGTCCCAGGCATCCCAGATGTCCCATATGTCCCATATGTCCCTAATATCCAAGACGTCCTAGATGTCCCATATGTCCTTAACGTCCTAGACATCCCGAATGTCCCATATGTCCCTAACGTCCCAGACGTCCCAGATGTCCCATATGTCCCATATGTCCCTAATGTCCCAGACGTCCCAGATGTCCCATATGTCCCATATGTCCCTAATGTCCCAGACGTCCCAGATGTCCCATATGTCCCTAACGTACTAGACGTCCTAGATGTTCCATACGTCCTTAACGTCCCAGACGTCCCAGATGCCCCATATGTGCCCAACGTCCCAGAGGTCTAAGATGCCCCATATGTCCCATATGTCCCTAATGTCTAAGGCGTCCCAGATGTCCCATATGTCCCATATGTCTATAATGTCCCAGGCGTCCTAAATGTCCCATACGTCCTTAACGTCCCAGACGTCCCAGACGTCCTAGATGTCCCATATGTCCTTAACGTCCTAGACATCCCAAATGTCCCATATGTCCCTAACGTCTCAGGCGTCCCAGATGTTTCATATGTCCCTAACGTCCCAGACGTCCCAGATGTGCCATATGTCCCTAACGTCCCAGACGTCCCAGATGTCCCATATGTCCCTAACTTACTAGACGTCCTAGATGTCCCATACGTCCTTAATGTCCCAGACGTCCCAGATGCCCCATATGTCCCTAACGTCCCAGAGGTCCAAGATGTCCCATATGTCCCATATGTCCCTAATGTCCCAGGCGTCCCAGATGTCCCATATGTCCCATATGTCCCTAATGTCCCAGGCGTCCTAAATGTCCCATACGTCCTTAACGTCCCAGACGTCCCAGACGTCCTAGATGTCCCATATGTCCTTAACGTCCTAGACATCCCAAATGTCCCATATGTCCTTAACGTCCCAGACGTCCCAGATGTCCCAATTGTCTCATTTATCTCTAATGTCCCAGGCGTCCCAGATGTCCCATATGTTCCATATGTCCCTAATGTCCCAGACGTCCTAAATGTCCCATATGGCCTTAACGTCCTAGACGTCCCAGACATCCTAGATGTCCCATATGTCCTTAACCTCCCAGACGCTTTAGATGTCCCATATGTCCCATATGTCCCTAATGTCCCAGGAGTCCTAAATGTCCCATATGTCCTTAACGTCCCAGACGTCCCAGACGGCCTAGATGTCCCATATGTCCTTAACGTCCTAGACGTCCCAGATGTCCCATATGTCCCTAACGTCCCAGGCATCCCAGATGTCCCATATGTCCCATATGTCCCTAATGTCCCAGGCGTCCTAAATGTCCCATACGTCCTTAACGTCCTAGACGTCCCAGACGTCCTAGATGTCCCATATGTCCTTAACCTCCCAGACGCTTTAGATGTCCCATATGTCCCATATGTCCTTAACGTCCTAGACATCCCAAATGTCCCATATGTCCTTAACGTCCCAGACGTCCCAGATGTCCCATATGTCTCATTTATCTCTAATGTCCCAGGCGTCCCAGATGTCCCATATGTTCCATATGTCCCTAATGTCCCAGACGTCCTAAATGTCCCATATGTCCTTAACGTCCTAGACGTCCCAGACGTCCTAGATGTCCCATATGTCCTTAACCTCCCAGACGCTTTAGATGTTCCATATGTCCCATATGTCCCTAATGTCCCAGGAGTCCTAAATGTCCCATATGTCCTTAACGTGTCAGACGTCCCAGACGGCCTAGATGTCCCATATGTCCTTAACGTCCTAGACGTCCCAGATGTCCCATATGTCCCTAACGTCCCAGACGTACCAAATGTCCCATATGTCCCTAATGTCCCAGGCGTCTTATACGTTCCATATGTCCCTAACGTCCCAGACGTCCTAAATGTCCCATATGTCCCTAACGTCCCAGACGTCCCAGCTGTCCCGTATGTTCCTAACGTCCCAGACGTCCTAGACGTCCTAGATGCCCAATATGTCCCTAACGTCCCAGACGTCCTAGATGTCCTATATGTCGCTAGCGTCCCAGACGTCCCAGACGTCCTATATGTCTCTAACGTCCTAGATGTCCTAGACGTCCTAGTTGTCCCATATGTCCTTAACGGCCCAGATGTCCCATATGTCCCTAACGTCTCAGGCGTCCTAGATGTCTCATATGTCCTTAAGGTCCCAGACGTCGTAAACGTCCCAGATGTCCTATACGTCTCTAACGTCCTAGACTTCCTAGTTGTCCCATATGTCCTTAACGTTTTAGACGTCCCAGATGTCCTATATGTCTCTAACGTCCCAGACGTCCTAGACGTCCTAGTTGTCCCATATGTCCTTAACGTCCCAGATGTCCCATATGTCCCTAACGTCTCAGACGTCCTAGATGCCTCATATGTCCTTAAGGTCCCAGACGTCCCAGACGTCCTAGATGTCCCATATGTCCTTAACGTCCCAGACGTCCCAGATGTCCCATATGTCCCTAACGTCCCAGACGTCCCAGATATCCCATATGTCCCATATGTCCCTAATGTCCCAGGCGTCCTAAATGAATCATATGTCCTTAACGTCCCAGACGTCCCAGACGTCCTAGATGTCCCATATGTCCTTAACGTCCCAGACGTCCCAGATGTCTCATATGACCTTAACGTCTCAGACGTCCCAGATGTCCCAGGCTTCCTAGATGTTCCATTTGTCCCTAACCTCTTAGACGTCCTAAATGTCCCATATGTCCCTAACGTCCCAGACGCCCCAGCTGTCTCGTATGTCCTTAACGTCCCAGATGTCCCAAACGTCCTAGATGTCCTATATGTCCATAACGTCCCAGACTTCCTAGACGTCCCATATGTCCTTAACGTCCCAGACGTCCCAAATGTCCCATATGTCAAATATGTCCCTTATGTCCCAGGCGTCCTAAGTGTTCCATATGTCCCTAACGTCCCAGACGTCCTAAATGCCCCATATGTCCCTAACGTCCCACACGTCCCAGCTGTCCCGTATGTCCCTAACGTCCCAGACGTTCCAGTCGTGCTAGATGTCCCATATGTCCCTAACGTCCCAGACGTCCCAGATGTTTCATATGTCCCTAACGTCCCAGACGTCCCAGATGTCCCATATGTCCCATATGTCCCTAATGTCCCAGACGTCTAAGATGTCCCATATGTCCCTAACGTCCCAGACGTCCCAGATGTCCCATATGTCCCTAACGTACTAGACGTCCTAGATGTCCCATACGTCCTTAACGTCCCAGACGTCCCAGATGCCCCATATGTCCCTAACGTCCCAGAGGTCCCAGATGTCCCATATGTTCCATATGTCCCTAATGTCCCAGGCATCCCAGATGTCCCATATGTCCCATATGTCCCTAATGTCCCAGGCGTCCTAAATGTCCCATACGTCCTTAACGTCCCAGACGTCCCAGACGTCCTAGATGTCCCATATGTCCTTAACGTCCTAGACATCCCGAATGTCCCATATGTCCCTAACGTCCCAGACGTCCCAGATGTCCCATATGTCCCATATGTCCCTAATGTCCCAGACGTCCCAGATGTCCCATATGTCCCTAACGTCCCAGACGTCCCAGATGTCCCATATGTCCCTAACGTACTAGACGTCCTAGATGTTCCATACGTCCTTAACGTCCCAGACGTCCCAGATGCCCCATATGTCCCCAACGTCCCAGAGGTCCCAGATGTCCCATATGTCCCATATGTCCCTAATGTCTAAGGCGTCCCAGATGTCCCATATGTCCCATATGTCTATAATGTCCCAGGCGTCCTAAATGTCCCATACGTCCTTAACGTCCCAGACGTCCCAGACGTCCTAGATGTCCCATATGTCCTTAACGTCCTAGACATCCCAAATGTCCCATATGTACCTAACGTCTCAGGCGTCCCAGATGTTTCATATGTCCCTAACGTCCCAGACGTCCCAGATGTCGCATATGTCCCATATGTCCCATATGTCCCTAATGTTCCAGACGTCCCAGATGTGCCATATGTCCCTAACGTCCCAGACGTCCCAGATGTCCCATATGTCCCTAACTTACTAGACGTCCTAGATGTCCCATACGTCCTTAACGTCCCAGACGTCCCAGATGCCCCATATGTCCCTAACGTCCCAGAGGTCCAAGATGTCCCATATGTCCCATATGTCCCTAATGTCCCAGGCGTCCCAGATGTCCCATATGTCCCATATGTCCCTAATGTCCCAGGCGTCCTAAATGTCCCATACGTCCTTAACGTCCCAGACGTCCCAGACGTCCTAGATGTCCCATATGTCCTTAACGTCCTAGACATCCCAAATGTCCCATATGTCCCTAACGTCCCAGACGTCCCAGATGTCCCATATGTCTCATTTATCTCTAATGTCCCAGGCGTCGCAGATGTCCCATATGTTCCATATGTCCCTAATGTCCCAGACGTCCTAAATGTCCCATATGTCCTTAACGTCCTAGACGTCCCAGACGTCCTAGATGTCCCATATGTCCTTAACCTCCCAGACGCTTTAGATGTCCCATATGTCCCATATGTCCCTAATGTCCCAGGAGTCCTAAATGTCCCATATGTCCTTAACGTCCCAGACGTCCCAGACGGCCTAGATGTCCCATATGTCCTTAACGTCCCAGATGTCCCATATGTCCCTAACGTCCCAGACGTCCCAGATGTTCCATATGTCCCATATGTCCCTAATGTCCCAGGCGTCCTAAATGTCCCATATGTCCTTAACGTCCCAGACGTCCCAGACGTCCTAGATGTCCCATATATCCTTAACCTCCCAGACGTCCCAGATGTCCCATATGTTCCTAACGTCCCAGACATCCCAGATGTCCCATATGTCCCATATGTCCTTAATGTCCCAGGCGTCCTAGATGTTCCATATGTCCCTAACGTCCCAGACGTTCAGCTGTCCCGTATGTCCCTAACGTCCCAGACGTCCCAGACGTCCTAGATGTCTCATATGTCCTTAACGTCCCAGACTTCCTAGTTGTCCCATATGTCCTTAACGTCCCAGATATCCCATATGTCCCTAATGTCCCAGACGTCCTAAATGTCCCATATGTCCTTAACGTCCCAGACGTCCCAGATGTCCCATATGTCTCATATGTCCCTAATGTCCCAGGCGTCCCAGATGTCCCATATGTCACATATATCCCTAATGTCCCAGGCGTCCCAAATGTCCCATATGTCCTTAACGTCCTAGACGTCCCAGACGTCCTAGATGTCCCATATGTCCTTAACGTCCTAGACGTCCCAGATGTCCCATAAGTCCCTAACGTCCCAGACGTACCAAATGTCCCATATGTCCCTAACGTCTCAGACGTCCTAAATGTCCCATATGTCCTTAACGTCCCAGACGTCCCAGATGTCCCATATGTCTCATATGTCCCTAATGTCCCAGGCGTCCCAGATGTCCCATATGTCACATATATCCCTAATGTCCCAGGCGTCCCAAATGTCCCATATGTCCTTAACGTCCTAGACGTCCCAGACGTCCTAGATGTCCCATATGTCCTTAACGTCCTAGACGTCCCAGATGTCCCATATGTCCCTAACATCCCAGGAGTCCTAAATGTCCCATATGTCCTTAACGTCCCAGACGTCCCAGACGGCCTAAATGTCCCATATGTCCTTAACGTCCTAGACGTCCCAGATGTCCCATATGTCCCTAACGTCCCAGACGTACCAAATGTCCCATATGTCTCTAATGTCCCAGGCGTCTTATACGTTCCATATGTCCCTAACGTCCCAGACGTCCTAAATGTCCCATATGCCCCTAACGTCCCAGACGTCCCAGCTGTCCCGTATGTTCCTAACGTCCCAGACGTCCTAGACGTCCTAGATGCCCAATATGTCCCTAACGTCCCAGACGTCCTAGATGTCCTATATGTCGCTAGCGTCCCAGACGTCCCAGACGTCCTATATGTCTCTAACGTCCTAGATGTCCTAGACGTCCTAGTTGTCCCATATGTCCTTAACGTCCCAGATGTCCCATATGTCCCTAACGTCTCAGGCGTCCTAGATGTCTCATATGTCCTTAAGGTCCCAGACGTCGTAGACGTCCCAGATGTCGTATACGTCTCTAACGTCCTAGACGTCCTAGTTGTCCCATATGTCCTTAACGTCCCAGACGTCCCAGATGTCCTATATGTTTCTAACGTCCCAGACGTCCTAGACGTCCTAGTTGTCCCATATGTCCTTAACGTCCCAGATGTCCCATATGTCCCTAACGTCTCAGACGTCCTAGATGCCTCATATGTCCTTAAGGTCCCAGACGTCCCAGACGTCCTAAATGTCCCATATGTCCTTAACGTCCCAGACGTCCCAGATGTCCCATATGTCCCTAACGTCCCAGACGTCCCAGATATCCCATATGTCCCATATGTCCCTAATGTCCCAGGCGTCCTAAATGAATCATATGTCCTTAAAGTCCCAGACGTCCCAGACGTCCTAGATGTCCCATATGTCCTTAACGTCCCAGACGTCCCAGATGTCTCATATGACCTTAACGTCTCAGACGTCCCAGATGTCCCAGGCTTCCTAGATGTTCCATTTGTCCCTAACCTCTTAGACGTCCTAAATGTCCCATATGTCCCTAACGTCCCAGACGCCCCAGCTGTCTCGTATGTCCTTAACGTCCCAGATGTCCCAGACGTCCTAGATGTCCTATATGTCCATAACGTCCCAGACTTCCTAGACGTCCCATATGTCCTTAACGTCCCAGACGTCCCAAATGTCCCATATGTCAAATATGTCCCTTATGTCCCAGGCGTCCTAAGTGTTCCATATGTCCCTAACGTCCCAGACGTCCTAAATGCCCCATATGTCCCTAACGTCCCACACGTCCCAGCTGTCCCGTATGTCCCTAACGTCCCAGACGTTCCAGTCGTGCTAGATGTCCCATATGTCCCTAACGTCCCAGACGTCCCAGATGTTTCATATGTCCCTAACGTCCCAGACGTCCCAGATGTCCCATATGTCCCATATGTCCCTAATGTCCCAGACGTCTCAGATGTCCCATATGTCCCTAACGTCCCAGACGTCCCAGATGTCCCATATGTCCCTAACGTACTAGACGTCCTAGATGTCCCATACGTCCTTAACGTCCCAGACGTCCCAGATGCCCCATATGTCCCTAACGTCCCAGAGGTCCCAGATGTCCCATATGTCCCATATGTCCCTAATGTCCCAGGCATCCCAGATGTCCCATATGTCCCATATGTCCCTAATGTCCCAGGCGTCCTAAATGTCCCATACGTCCTTAACGTCCCAGACGTCCCAGACGTCCTAGATGTCCCATATGTCCTTAACGTCCTAGACATCCCGAATGTCCCATATGTCCCTAACGTCCCAAACGTCCCAGATGTCCCATATGTCCCATATGTCCCTAATGTCCCAGACGTCCCAGATGTCCCATATGTCCCTAACGTCCCAGACGTCCCAGATGTCCCATATGTCACTAACGTACTAGACGTCCTAGATGTTCCATACGTCCTTAACGTCCCAGACGTCCCAGATGCCCCATATGTCTCCAACGTCTTAGAGGTCCCAGATGTCCCATATGTCCCATATGTCCCTAATGTCTAAGGCGTCCCAGATGTCCCATATGTCCCATATGTCTATAATGTCCCAGGCGTCCTAAATGTCCCATATGTCCTTAGCGTCCCAGACGTCCCAGACGTCCTAGATGTCCCATATGTCCTTAACGTCCCAGACGTCCCAGATGTCTCATATGACCCTAACGTCTCAGACGTCCCAGACGTCCCAGGCTTCCTAGATGTTCCATTTGTCCCTAACCTCTTAGACGTCCTAAATGTCCCATATGTCCCTAACGTCCCAGACGCCCCAGCTGTCCCGTATGTCCTTAACGTCCCAGATGTCCCAGACGTCCTAGATGTCTTATATGTCCATAACGTCCCAGACGTCCTAGACGTCCCATATGTTATTAACGTCCCAAACGTCCCAAATGTCCTATATGTCCCATATGTCCCTAATGTCCCAGGCGTCCTAAGTGTTCCATATGTCCCTAACGTCCCAGACGTCCTAAATGCCCCATATGTCCCTAACGTCCCACACGTCCCAGCTGTCCCGTATGTCCCTAACGCCCCAGACGTTCCAGACGTGCTAGATGTCCCATATGTCCCTAACGTCCCAGACGTCCCAGATGTTTCATATGTCCCTAACGTCCCAGACGTCCCAGATGTCCCATATGTCCCATATGTCCCTAATGTCCCAGACGTCCCAGATGTCCCATATGTCCCTAACGTCCCAGACCTCCCAAATGTCCCATATGTCCCTAACGTACTAGACGTCCTATATGTCCCATACGTCCTTAACGTCCCAGACGTCCCAGATGCCCCATATGTCCCTAACGTCCCAGAGGTCCCAGATGTCCCATATGTCCCATATGTCCCTAATGTCCCAGGCATCCCAGATGTCCCATATGTCCCATATGTCCCTAATGTCCCAGGCGTCCTAAATGTCCCATACGTCCTTAACGTCCCAGACGTCCCAGACGTCCTAGATGTCCCATATGTCTTTAACGTCCTAGACATCCCGAATGTCCCATATGTCCCATATATCTCTAATGTCCCAGGCGTCCTAGATGTCCCATATGTTCCATATGTCCCTAATGTCCCAGACGTCCTAAATGTCCCATATGTCCTTAACGTCCCAGACGTCCCAGACGTCCTAGATGTCCCATATGTCCTTAACGTCCTAGACGTCCCAGATGTCCCATATGTCCCATATATCTCTAATGTCCCAGGCGTCCTAGATGTCCCATATGTTCCATATGTCCCTAATGTCCCAGACGTCCTAAATGTCCCATACGTCCTTAACGTCCCAGACGTCCCAGACGTCCTAGATGTCCCATATGTCCTTAACGTCCTAGACGTCCCAGATGTCCCATATGTCCCATATATCTCTAATGTCCCAGGCGTCCTAGATGTCCCATACGTTCCATATGTCCCTAATGTCCCAGACGTCCTAAATGTCCCATATGTCCTTAACGTCCTAGACGTCCCAGACGTCCTAGATGTCCCACATGTCCTTAACCTCCCAGACGCTTCAGATGTCTAATATGTCCCATATGTCCCTAATGTCCCAGGAGTCCTAAATGTCCCACATGTCCCATATGTCCCTAATGTCCCAGACGTCCTAAATGTCCCATATGTCCTTAACGTCCTAGACGTCCCAGGCGTCCTAGATGTCCCATATGTCCTTAACGTCCCAGACGTCTCAGATGTCCCATATGTCCTTAACATCCTAGACGTACCAGACGTTTTAGATGTCCCATATGTCCTTAACCTCCCAGACGCTTCAGATGTCTTATATGTCCCATATGTTCCTAATGTCCCAGGAGTCCTAAATGTCCCATATGTCCCATATGTCCCTAATGTCCCAGACGTCCTAAATGTCCCATATGTCCTTAACGTCCCAGACGTCCTAGATGTCCCATATGTCCTTAACGTCCCAGACGTCCCAGATGTCCCATATGTCCCTAACGTCCCAGACGTCCCAGATGTCCCATATGTCCCATATGTCCCTAATGTCCCAGACGTCCTAAATGTCCCATATGTCCTTAACGTCCCAGACTTCCTAGATGTCCCATATGTCCTTAACGTCCCAGACGTCCCAGATGTCCCATATGTCTATAATGTCCCAGGCGTCCTAAATGTCCCATACGTTCTTAACGTCCCAGACGTCCCAGATATCCCATATGTCCCATATGTCCCTAATGTCCCAGGCGTCCTAAATGAATCATATGTCCTTAACGTCCCAGACGTCCCAGACGTCCTAGATGTCCCATATGTCCTTAACGTCCCAGACGTCCCAGATGTCTCATATGACCCTAACGTCTCAGACGTCCCAGATGTCCCAGGCTTCCTAGATGTTCCATTTGTCCCTAACCTCTTAGACGTCCTAAATGTCCCATATGTCCCTAACGTCCCAGACGCCCCAGCTGTCCCGTATGTCCTTAACGTCCCAGATGTCCCAGACGTCCTAGATGTCCTATATGTCCATAACGTCCCAGACGTCCTAGACGCCCCATATGTCCTTAACGTCCCAGACGTCCCAAATGTCCCATATGTCCCATATGTCCCTTATGTCCCAGGCGTCCTAAGTGTTCCATATGTCCCTAACGTCCCAGACGTCCTAAATGCCCCATATGTCCCTAACGTCCCACACGTCCCAGCTGTCCCGTACGTCCTTAACGTCCCAGACGTCCCAGACGTCCTAGATGTCCCATATGTCCTTAACGTCCTAGACATCCCGAATGTCCCATATGTCCCTAACGTCCCAGACGTCCCAGATGTCCAATATGTCCCATATGTCCCTAATGTCCCAGACGTCCCAGATGTCCCATATGTCCCTAACGTCCCAGACGTCCCAGATGTCCCATATGTCCCTAACGTACTAGACGTCCTAGATGTCCCATACGTCCTTAACGTCCCAGACGTCCCAGATGCCCCATATGTCCCTAACGTCCCAGAGGTCCCAGATGTCCCATATGTCCCATATGTCCCTAATGTTCCAGGCATCCCAGATGTCCCATATGTCCCATATGTCCCTAATGTCCCAGGCGTCCTAAATGTCCCATACGTCCTTAACGTCCCAGACGTCCCAGACGTCCTAGATGTCCCATATGTCCTTAACGTCCTAGACATCCCGAATGTCCCATATGTCCCTAACGTCCCAGACGTCCCAGATGTCCCATATGTCCCATATGTCCCTAATGTCCCAGACGTCCCAGATGTCCCATATGTCCCTAACGTCCCAGACGTCCCAGATGTCCCATATGTCCCTAACGTACTAGACGTCCTAGATGTTCCATACGTCCTTAACGTCCCAGACGTCCCAGATGCCCCATATGTCCCCAACGTCCCAGACGTCCCAGATGTCCCATATGTCCCATATGTCCCTAATGTCTAAGGCGTCCCAGATGTCCCATATGTCCCATATGTCTATAATGTCCCAGGCGTCCTAAATGTCCCATACGTTCTTAACGTCCCAGACGTCCCAGACGTCCTAGATGTCCCATATGTCCTTAACGTCCTAGACATCCCAAATGTCCCATATGTCCCTAACGTCTCAGGCGTCCCAGATGTTTCATATGTCCCTAACGTCCCAGACGTCCCAGATGTCGCATATGTCCCATATGTCCCATATGTCCCTAATGTTCCAGACGTCCCAGATGTCCCATATGTCCCTAACGTCCCAGACGTCCCAGATGTCCCATATGTCCCTAACTTACTAGACGTCCTAGATGTCCCATACGTCCTTAACGTCCCAGACGTCCCAGATGCCCCATATGTCCCTAACGTCCCAGAGGTCCAAGATGTCCCATATGTCCCATATGTCCCTAATGTCCCAGGCGTCCCAGATGTCCCATATGTCCCATATGTCCCTAATGTCCCAGGCGTCCTAAATGTCCCATACGTCCTTAACGTCCCAGACGTCCCAGACGTCCTAGATGTCCCATATGTCCTTAACGTCCTAGACATCCCAAATGTCCCATATGTCCCTAACGTCCCAGACGTCCCAGATGTCCCATATGTCTCATTTATCTCTAATGTCCCAGGCGTCCCAGATGTCCCATATGTTCCATATGTCCCTAATGTCCCAGACGTCTTAAATGTCCCATATGTCCTTAACGTCCTAGACGTCCCAGACGTCCTAGATGTCCCATATGTCCTTAACCTCCCAGACGCTTTAGATGTCCCATATGTCCCATATGTCCCTAATGTCCCAGGAGTCCTAAATGTCCCATATGTCCTTAACGTCCCAGACGTCCCAGACGGCCTAGATGTCCCATATGTCCTTAACGTCCCAGATGTCCCATATGTCCCTAACCTCCCAGACATCCCAGATGTCCCATATGTCCCATATGTCCTTAATGTCCCAGGCGTCCTAGATGTTCCATATGTCCCTAACGTCCCAGACGTCCCAGATGTCCCATATGTCCCTAACGTACTAGACGTCCTAGATGTTCCATACGTCCTTAACGTCCCAGACGTCCCAGATGCCCCATATGTCCCCAACGTCCCAGACGTCCCAGATGTCCCATATGTCCCATATGTCCCTAATGTCTAAGGCGTCCCAGATGTCCCATATGTCCCATATGTCTATAATGTCCCAGGCGTCCTAAATGTCCCATACGTTCTTAACGTCCCAGACGTCCCAGACGTCCTAGATGTCCCATATGTCCTTAACGTCCTAGACATCCCAAATGTCCCATATGTCCCTAACGTCTCAGGCGTCCCAGATGTTTCATATGTCCCTAACGTCCCAGACGTCCCAGATGTCGCATATGTCCCATATGTCCCATATGTCCCTAATGTTCCAGACGTCCCAGATGTCCCATATGTCCCTAACGTCCCAGACGTCCCAGATGTCCCATATGTCCCTAACTTACTAGACGTCCTAGATGTCCCATACGTCCTTAACGTCCCAGACGTCCCAGATGCCCCATATGTCCCTAACGTCCCAGAGGTCCAAGATGTCCCATATGTCCCATATGTCCCTAATGTCCCAGGCGTCCCAGATGTCCCATATGTCCCATATGTCCCTAATGTCCCAGGCGTCCTAAATGTCCCATACGTCCTTAACGTCCCAGACGTCCCAGACGTCCTAGATGTCCCATATGTCCTTAACGTCCTAGACATCCCAAATGTCCCATATGTCCCTAACGTCCCAGACGTCCCAGATGTCCCATATGTCTCATTTATCTCTAATGTCCCAGGCGTCCCAGATGTCCCATATGTTCCATATGTCCCTAATGTCCCAGACGTCTTAAATGTCCCATATGTCCTTAACGTCCTAGACGTCCCAGACGTCCTAGATGTCCCATATGTCCTTAACCTCCCAGACGCTTTAGATGTCCCATATGTCCCATATGTCCCTAATGTCCCAGGAGTCCTAAATGTCCCATATGTCCTTAACGTCCCAGACGTCCCAGACGGCCTAGATGTCCCATATGTCCTTAACGTCCCAGATGTCCCATATGTCCCTAACCTCCCAGACATCCCAGATGTCCCATATGTCCCATATGTCCTTAATGTCCCAGGCGTCCTAGATGTTCCATATGTCCCTAACGTCCCAGACGTTCAGCTGTCCCATATGTCCTTAACGTCCCAGATGTCCCATATGTCCCTAACGTCCCAGACGTCCCAGATGTTCCATATGTCCCATATGTCCCTAATGTCCCAGGCGTCCTAAATGTCCCATATGTCCTTAACGTCCCAGACGTCCCAGACGTCCTAGATGTCCCATATATCCTTAACCTCCCAGACATCCCAGATGTCCCATATGTTTCTAACGTCCCAGACATCCCAGATGTCCCATATGTCCCATATGTCCTTAACGTCCCAGACTTCCTAGTTGTCCCATATGTCCTTAACGTCCCAGACGTCCCAGATATCCTATATGTCCCTAATGTCCCAGACGTCCTAAATGTCCCATATGCCCTTAACGTCCCAGACGTCCCAGATGTCCCATATGTCTCATATGTCCCTAATGTCCCAGGCGTCCCAGATGTCCCATATGTCACATATATCCCTAATGTCCCAGGCGTCCCAAATGTCCCATATGTCCTTAACGTCCTAGACGTCCCAGACGTCCTAGATGTCCCATATGTCCTTAACGTCCTAGACGTCCCAGATGTCCCATATGTCCCTAACGTCCCAGACGTACCAAATGTCCCATATGTCCCTAATGTCCCAGGCGTCTTATACGTTCCATATGTCCCTAACATCCCAGACGTCCTAAATGTCCCATATGTCCCTAACGTCCCAGACGTCCCAGCTGTCCCGTATGTTCCTTACGTTCCAGACGTCCTAGACGTCCTAGATGCCCAATATGTCCCTAACGTCCCAGACGTCCTAGATGTCCTATATGTCGCTAGCGTCCCAGACGTCCCAGACGTCCTATATGTCTCTAACGTCCCAGATGTCTTAGACGTCCTAGTTGTCCCATATGTCCTTAACGTCCCAGATGTCCCATATGTCCCTAACGTCTCAGGCGTCCTAGATGTCTCATATGTCCTTAAGTTCCCAGACGTCGTAGACGTCCCAGATGTCCTATACGTCTCTAACGTCCTAGACGTTCTAGTTGTCCCATATGTCCTTAACGTCCCAGACGTCCCAGATGTCCTATATGTCTCTAACGTCCCAGACGTCGTAGACGTCCTAGTTGTCCCATATGTCCTTAACGTCCCATATGTCCCTAACGTCTCAGACGTCCTAGATGTCTCATATGTCCTTAAGGTCCCAGACGTCCCAGACGTCCTAGATGTCCCATATGTACTTAACGTCCCAGACGTCCCAGATGTCCCATATGTCCCTAACGTCCCAGACGTCCCAGATATCCCATATGTCCCATATGTCCCTAATGTCCCAGGCGTCCTAAATGAATCATATGTCCTTAACGTCCCAGACGTCCCAGACGTCCTAGATGTCCCATATGTCCTTAACGTCCCAGACGTCCCAGATGTCTCATATGACCCTAACGTCTCAGACGTCCCAGATGTCCCAGGCTTCCTAGATGTTCCATTTGTCCCTAACCTCTTAGACGTCCTAAATGTCCCATATGTCCCTAACGTCCCAGACGCCCCAGCTATCCCGTATGTCCTTAACGTCCCAGATGTCCCAGACGTCCTAGATGTCCTATATGTCCATAACGTCCCAGACGTCCTAGAAGTCCCATATGTCCTTAACGTCCCAGACGTCCCAAATGTCCCATATGTCCCATATGTCCCTTATGTCCCAGGCATCCTAAGTGTTCCATATGTCCCTAACGTCCCAGACGTCCTAAATGCCCCATATGTCCCTAACGTCCCACACGTCCCAGCTGTCCCGTATGTCCCTAACGTCCCAGACGTTTCAGTCGTGCTAGATGTCCCATATGTCCCTAACGTCCCAGACGTCCCAGATGTTTCATATGTCCCTAACGTCCCAGACGTCCCAGATGTCCCATATGTCCCATATGTCCCTAATGTCCCAGACGTCCCAGATGTCCCATATGTAACTAACGTCCCAGACGTCCCAGATGTCCCATATGTCCCTAACGTACTAGACGTCCTAGATGTCCCATACGTCCTTAACGTCCCAGACGTCCCAGATGCCCCATATGTCCCTAACGTCCCAGAGGTCCCAGATGTCCCATATGTCCCATATGTCCCTAATGTCCCAGGCATCCCAGATGTCCCATATGTCCCATATGTCCCTAATGTCCCAGGCGTCCTAAATGTCCCATACGTCCTTAACGTCCCAGACGTCCCAGACGCCCTAGATGTCCCATATGTCCTTAACGTCCTAGACATCCCGAATGTCCCATATGTCCCTAACGTCCCAGACGTCCCAGATGTCCCATATGTCCCATATGTCCCTAATGTCCCAGACGTCCCAGATGTCCCATATGTCCCTAACGTCCCAGACGTCCCAGATGTCCCATATGTCCCTAACGTACTAGACGTCCTAGATGTTCCATACGTCTTTAACGTCCCAGACGTCCCAGATGCCCCATTTGTCCCCAACGTCCCAGAGGTCCCAGATGTCCCATATGTCCCATATGTCCCATATGTCCCTAATTTCTAAGGCGTCCCAGATGTCCCATATGTCCCATATGTCTATAATGTCCCAGGCGTCCTAAATGTCCCATACTTCCTTAACGTCCCAGACGTCCCAGACGTCCTAGATGTCCCATATGTCCTTAACGTCCTAGACATCCCAAATGTCCCATATGTCCCTAACGTCTCAGGCGTCCCAGATGTTTCATATGCCCCTAACGTCCCAGACGTCCCAGATGTCGCATATGTCCCATATGTCCCATATGTCCCTAATGTTCCAGACGTCCCAGATGTCCCATATGTCCCTAACGTCCCAGACGTCCCAGATGTCCCATATGTCCCTAACTTACTAGACGTCCTAGATGTCCCATACGTCCTTAACGTCCCAGACGTCCCAGATGCCCCATATGTCCCTAACGTCCCAGAGGTCCAAGATGTCCCATATGTCCCATATGTCCCTAATGTCCCAGGCGTCCCAGATGTCCCATATGTCCCATATGTCCCTAATGTTCTAGGCGTCCTAAATGTCCCATACGTCCTTAACGTCCCAGACGTCCTAGATGTCCCATATGTCCTTAACGTCCTAGACATCCCAAATGTCCCATATGTCCCTAACGTCCCAGACGTCCCAAATGTCCCATATGTCTCATTTATCTCTAATGTCCCAGGCGTCCCAGATGTCCCATATGTTCCATATGTCCCTAATGTCCCAGGAGTCCTAAATGTCCCATATGTCCTTAACATCCTAGACGTCCCAGACGTCCTAGATGTCCCATATGTCCTTAACCTCCCAGACGCTTTAGATGTCCCATATGTCCCATATGTCCCTAATGTCCCAGGAGTCCTAAATGTCCCATATGTCTTTAACGTCCCAGACGTCACAGACGGCCTAGATGTCCCATATGTCCTTAACGTCCCAGATGTCCCATATGTCCCTAACGTCCCAGACGTCCCAGATGTTCTATATGTCCCATATGTCCCTAATGTCCCAGGCGTCCTAAATGTCCCATATGTCCTTAACGTCCCAGACGTCCCAGACGTCCTAGATGTCCCATATATCCTTAACCTCCCAGACGTCCCAGATGTACCATATGTTCCTAACGTCCCAGACATCCCAGATGTCCCATATGTCCTTAATGTCCCAGGCGTCCTAGATGTTCCATATGTCCCTAACGTCCCAGACGTTCAGCTGTCCCGTATGTCCCTAACGTCCCAGACGTCCCAGACGTCCTAGATGTCTCATATGTCCTTAACGTCCCAGACTTCCTAGTTGTCCCATATGTCCTTAACGTCCCAGACGTCCCAGATATCCCATATGTGCCTAATGTCCCAGACGTCCTAAATGTCCCATATGTCCTTAACGTCCCAGACGTCCCAGATGTCCCATATGTCTCATATGTCCCTAATGTCCCAGGCGTCCCAGATGTCCCATATGTCACATATATCCCTAATGTCCCAGGCGTTCCAAATGTCCCATATGTCCTTAACGTCCTAGACGTCCCAGACGTCCTAGATGTCCCATATGTCCTTAACGTCCTAGACGTCCCAGATGTCCCATATGTCCCTAACGTCCCAGACGTACCAAATGTCCCATATGTCCCTAATGTCCCAGGCGTCTTATACGTTCCATATGTCCCTAACATCCCAGACGTCCTAAATGTCCCATATGTCCCTAACGTCCCAGACGTCCCAGCTGTCCCGTATGTTCCTAACGTCCCAGACGTCCTAGACGTCCTAGATGCCCAATATGTCCCTAACGTCCCAGACGTCCTAGATGTCCTATATGTCGCTAGCGTCCCAGACGTCCCAGACGTCCTATATGTCTCTAACGTCCCAGATGTCCTAGACGTCCTAGTTGTCCCATATGTCCTTAACGTCCCAGATGACCCATATGTCCCTAACGTCTCAGGCGTCCTAGATGTCTCATATGTCCTTAAGGTCCCAGACGTCGTAGACGTCCCAGATGTCCTATACGTCTCTAACGTCCTAGACGTCCTAGACGTCCTAGTTGTCCCATATGTCCTTAACGTCCCAGACGTCCCAGATGTCCTATATGTCTCTAACGTCCCAGACGTCCTAGACGTCCTAGTTGTCCCATATGTCCTTAACGTCCCATATGTCCCTAACGTCTCAGACGTCCTAGATGTCTCATATGTCCTTAAGGTCCCAGACGTCCCAGACGTCCTAGATGTCCCATATGTCCTTAACGTCCCAGACGTCCCAGATGTCCCATTTGTCCCTAACGTCCCAGACGTCCCAGATATCCCATATGTCCCATATGTCCCTAATGTCCCAGGCGTCCTAAATGAATCATATGTCCTTAACGTCCCAGACGTCCCAGACGTCCTAGATGTCCCATATGTCCTTAACGTCCCAGACGTCCCAGATGTCTCATATGACCCTAACGTCTCAGACGTCCCAGATGTCCCAGGCGATGCGATGCGAGGCGATGCGAGGCAATGCGATGCGATGCGAGGCAATGCGAGGCGATGTGAGGCGATGCGATGCGAGGCGATGCGAGGCAATGCGATGCGATGCGAGGCAATGCGAGGCGATGTGAGGCGATGCGATGCGATGCGATGCGATGCGATGCGATGCGATGCGATGCGATGCGACGCGATGCAATGCGATGCGATGCGATGCTATGCGATGAGATGCGAGGCGATGCGAGGCGATGCGATGCGATGCGACGCGATGCGATGCGATATGATGCGATGCGATGCGATGCGAGGCGATGCGAGGCGATGCGAGGTGATGCGAGGCGATGCGATGCGATGAGATGCGATGCGATGCGATACGATGCGATGCGATGCGATGCGATGCGATACGTTGCGATGCGATGCGATGCGAGGCGATGCGAGGCGATGCGATACGATGCGAGGCGATGCGATGCGAGGCGATGCGAGGCGATGCGAGGCGATGCGATGCGATGAGATGCGATGCGATGCGATACGATGCGATACGATGCGATGCGATGCGATGCAAGGCGATGCGAGGCGATGCGATGCGATGCGATGCGATGCGATGCGTTGAGATGAGATGCGATGCGAGGCGATGCGATACGATGCGATGCGATGCGATGCGATGCGAGGCGATGCGATGCGAGGCGATGCGAGGCGATGCGATGCGATGCGATGCGATGCGATGCGTTGAGATGAGATGCGATGCGAGGCGATGCGATACGATGCGATGCGATGCGATGCGATGCGAGGCGATGCGAGGCGATGCGATGCGATGCGATGCGATGCGATGCGATGCGAGGCGATGCGATGCGATGCGAGGCGATGCGAGGCGATGCGATGCGATGCGATGCGATGCGATGCGTTGAGATGAGATGCGAGGCGATGCGATGCGATGCGATGCTATGCGATGCGATGCGAGGCGATGCGATGCGATGCGATGCGATGCGAGGCGATGCGAGGCGATGCGAGGCGATGCGATGCGATGCGATCTGATGCGATGCGAGGCGATGCGAGGCGATGCGATGCGTTGAGATGAGATGCGATGCGATACGATGCGATGCGATGCGATGCGAGGGGATGCGAGGCGATGCGATGCGATGCGATGCAATGCAATGCGAGGCGATGCGAGGCGAAGCAAAGCGATGCGATGCGATGCGATGCGAGGCGATGCGAGGCAATGTGAGGCGATGCGATGCGATGCGACGCGATGCAATGCAATGCGATGCGATGCAATGCGATGCGAGGCGATGCGAGGCGATGCGATGAGATGCGATGCGATGCAAGGCGATGCGATGCGATGCGAGGCGAAGCGATGCGATGCGATGCGATGCGAGACGATGCGAGGCGATGCGATGCGATGCGATGCGATGCGTTGAGATGAGATGCGATGCGAAACGATGCGATACGATGCGATGCGATGCGATGCGATGCGAGGCGATGCGAGGCGATGCGATGCGATGCGATGCGATGCGATGCGATGCGAGGCGATGCGATGCGATGCGATGCTATGCGATGCGATGCGAGGCGATGCGAGGCGATGCGAGGCGATGCGATGCGATGCGATCTGATGCGATGCGAGGCGATGCGAGGCGATGCAATGCGTTGAGATGAGATGCGATGCGATACGATGCGATGCGATGCGATGCGAGGGGATGCGAGGCGATGCGATGCGATGCGATGCAATGCAATGCGAGGCGATGCGAGGCGAAGCAAAGCGATGCGATGCGATGCGATGCGAGGCGATGCGAGGCAATGTGAGGCGATGCGATGCGATGCGACGCGATGCAATGCAATGCGATGCGATGCAATGCGATGCGAGGAGATGCGAGGCGATGCGATGAGATGCGATGCGATGCAAGGCGATGCGATGCGATGCGAGGCGAAGCGATGCGATGCGATGCGATGCGATGCGATTCGATGCGATGCGATGCGATGCGATGCGATGCGATGCGAGGCGATGCGATGCGATGCGATGTGATGCGAGGCGATGCGATGCGATGCGAGGCGATGCGAGGCGATGCGAGGCGATGCGATGCGATGCGATGCGATGCAATGCGATGCGAGGCGATGCAAGGCGAAGCGATGCGATGCGATGCGATGCGATGCGATGCGATGCGATGCGATGCGATGCGATGCGATGAGATGCGAGGCGATGCGATTCGATGAGATGCGATGCGATGCGATACGATGCGATGCGAGGCGATGCGAGGCGATGCGATGCGATGCGATGCGATGCGATGCGTTGAGATGAGATGCGATGCGAGGCGATGCGATACGATGCGATGCGATGCGATGCGAGGTGATGCGAGGCGATGCGATGCGATGCGATCTGATGCGATGCGAGGCGATGCGATGCGTTGAAATGAGATGCGATGCGATACGATGCGATGCGATGCGATGCGAGGCGATGCGAGGCGATGCGATGCGATGCGATCTGATGCGATGCGAGGCGATGCGAGGCGATGCGATGCGTTGAAATGAGATGCGATGCGATACGATGCGATGCGATGCGATGCGAGGCGATGCGAGGCGATGCGATGCGATGCGATGCGATGCGATGCGTTGAGATGAGATGCGATGCGATGCGAGGCGATGCGATGCGATGCGATGCGATGCGTTGAGATGAGATGCGATGCGATGCGAGGCGATGCGATACGATGCGATGCGAGGCGATGCGAGGCGATGCGAGGCGATGCGATGCGATGAGATGCAATGCGATGCGATACGATGCGATGCGATGCGATGCGAGGCGTTGCGAGGCGATGCGAGGCGATGCGAGGCGATGTGATGCGATGCGATCTGATGCGATGCGAGGCGATGCGAGGCGATGCGATGCGTTGAGATGAGATGCGATGCGATACGATGCGATGCGATGCGATGCGAGGGGATGCGAGGCGATGCGATGCGATGCGATGCAATGCGAGGCGATACGAGGCAATGCGAGGCGATGCGAGGCGATGCGATGCGATGAGATGCGATGCGATGCGATACGATGCGATGCGAGGCGATGCAAGGCGATGCGATGCGTTGAGATGAGATGCGATGCGATGCGAGGCGATGCGATGCGATGCGATCTGATGCGATGCGAGGCGATGCGAGGCGATGCGATGCGTTGAGATGAGATGCGAGGCGATGCGAGGCGATGCGATGCGATGCGATCTGATGCGATGCGAGGCGATGCGAGGCGATGCGATGCGTTGAGATGAGATGCGATGCGATGCGAGGCGATGCGATGCGATGCGATCTGATGCGACGCGAGGGGATGCGAAGCGATGCGATGCGATGCGATGCAATGCGATGCGAGGCGATGCGAGGCGAAGCGATGCGATGCGATGCGATGCGATGCGAGGCGATGCGAGGCAATGTGAGGCGATGCGATGCGATGCGCCGCGATGCAATGCGATGCGACGCGATGCGATTTGGTGCGATACGATGCGATGCGATGCGATGCGAGGCGATGCGAGGCGATGCGAGGCGATGCGATGCGATGCGATCTGATGCGATGCGAGGCGATGCGATCTGATGCGATGCGAGGCGATGCGAGGCGATGCGATGCGTTGAGATGAGATGCGATGCGATACGATGCGATGCGATGCGACGCGATGCAATGCGATGCGAGGCGATGCGAAGCGATGCGATCTGATGCGATGCGAGGCGATGCGAGGCGATGCGATGCGTTGAGATGAGATGCGAGGCGATGCGATGCGATGCGATGCGATGCGATGCGATGCGATGCGATGCGATGAGATGCGAGGCGATGCGATGCGATGCGATGCAAGGCGATGCGAGGCGATGCGAGGCGATGCGAAGCGATGCGATGCGAGGCGATGCGAGGCGATCTGATGCGATGCGAGGCGATGCGATGCTGTGCGATGCGATGCGAGGCGATGCGATGCGATCTGATGCGATGCGATGCGATGCGATGCTATGCGATGCGATGCGAGGCGATGCGAGGCGATCTGATGCGATGCGATGCGATGCGATGCTATGCGATGCGATTCGAGGCGATGCGATGCGATCTGATGCGATGCGAGGCGATGCGAGGCGATGCGATGCGTTGAAATGAGATGCGATGCGATGAGATGCGAGGCGATGCGAGGCGATGCGATGCGATGAAATGCGATGCGATGCGATGCGATGCGATGCGATGCGAGGCCATGCGATGCGATGCGATGCAATGCAATGCGATGCGATGCTATGCGATGAGATGCGAGGCGATGCGAGGCGATGCGAGGCGATGCGAGGCGATGCGATGCGATGAGATGCGATGCGATGCGACGCGATGCGATGCGATGCGATGCGATACGATGCGATGCGAGGCGATGCGAGGCGATGCGAGGCGATGCGAGGCGATGCGATGGGATGAGATGCAATGCGATGCGATACGATGCGATTCGATGCGATGCGAGGCGATGCGAGGCGATGCGAGGCGATGCGATGCGATGCGATCTGATGCGATGCGAGGCGATGCGAAGCGATGCGAGGCGATGCGATGCGTTGAGATGAGATGCGATGCGATACGATGCGATGCGATGCGATGCGAGGGGATGCGAGGCGATGCGATGCGATGCGATGCAATGCGAGGCGATACGAGGCAATGCGAGGCGATGCGAGGCGATGCGATGCGATGAGATGCGATGCGATGCGATACGATGCGATGCGAGGCGATGCGAGGCGATGCGATGCGTTGAGATGAGATGCGATGCGATACGATGCGATGCGATGCGATGCGATGCGATGCGAGGCGATGCGAGGCGATGCGATGCGATGCGATCTGATGCGATGCGAGGCGATGCGAGGCGATGCGATGCGTTGAGATGAGATGCGATGCGATACGATGCGATGCGATGCGATGCGATGCGATGCGAGGCGATGCGAGGCGATGCGAGGCGATGCGATGCGATGCGATGCAATGCGATGCGAGGCGAAGCGATGCGATACGATGCGATGTGAGGCGATGCGATGCGATGCGACGCGATGCAATGCGATGCGATGCGATGCGATTCGGTGCGATACGATGCGATGCGATGCGATGCGAGGCGATGCGAGGCGATGCGAGGCGATGCGATGCGATGCGATCTGATGCGATGCGAGGCGATGCGAGGCGATGCAATGCGTTGAGATGAGATGCGATGCGATACGATGCGATGCGATGCGATGCGAGGCGATGCGATGCGATACGATGCGATGCGATGCGATGCGAGGCGATGCGATGCGATGCGATGCAATGCAATGCGATGCGATGCTATGCGATGAGATGCGAGGCGATGCGATGCGATATGATGCGATGCGATGCGATGCGAGGCGATGCTAGGCGATGCGAGGCGATGCGAGGCGATGCGATGCGATGAGATGCGATGCGATGCGATGCGATGCGATGCGATGCGATGCGATACGATGCGATGCGATGAGATGCAATGCGATGCGATACGATGCGATGCGATGCGATGCGAGGCGATGCGAGGCGATGCGAGGCGATGCGATGCGATGCGATCTGATGCGATGCGAGGCGATGCGAGGCGATGCGATGCGTTGAGATGAGATGCGATGCGATACGATGCGATGCGATGCGATGCGAGGGGATGCGAGGCGATGCGATGCGATGCGATGCAATGCGAGGCGATACGAGGCAATGCGAGGCGATGCGAGGCGATGCGATGCGATGAGATGCGATGCGATGCGATACGATGCGATGCGAGGCGATGCGAGGCGATGCGATGCGTTGAGATGAGATGCGATGCGATGCGAGGCGATGCGATGCGATGCGATCTGATGCGATGCGAGGCGATGCGAGGCGATGCGATGCGTTGAGATGAGATGCGAGGCGATGCGAGGCGATGCGATGCGATGCGATCTGATGCGATGCGAGGCGATGCGAGGCGATGCAATGCGTTGAGATGAGATGCGATGCGATGCGAGGCGATGCGATGCGATGCGATCTGATGCGACGCGAGGGGATGCGAGGCGATGCGATGCGATGCGATGCAATGCGATGCGAGGCAATGCGAGGCGAAGCGATGCGATGCGATTCGAGGCGATGCGATGCGTTGAGATGAGATGCGAGGCGATGCGATGCGATGCGATGCGATGCGATGCGATGCGATGCGATGCGATGCGATGCGATGAGATGCGAGGCGATGCGATGCGATGCGATGCGAGGCGATGCGAGGCGATGCGAGGCGATGCGAAGCGATGCGATCTGATGCGATGCGAGGCGATGCGAGGCGATGCGATGCGTTGAGATGAGATGCGAGGCGATGCGATGCGATGCGATGCGATGCGATGCGATGCGATGCGATGCGATGCGATGCGATGAGATGCGAGGCGATGCGATTCGATGAGATGCGATGCGATGCGATATGATGCGATGCGATGCGATGCGAGGCGATGCGAGGTGATGCGAGGCGATGCGATGCGATGCGATCTGATGCGATGCGAGGCGATGCGAAGCGTTGAAATGACATGCGATGCGATACGATGCGATGCGATGCGATGCGAGGCGATGCGAGGCGATGCGATGCGATGCGATGCGATGCGATGCGTTGAGATGAGATGCGATGCGAGGCGATGCGATACGATGCGATGCGATGCGATGCGATGCGAGGCGATGCGAGGCGATGCGAGGCGATGCGAGGCGATGCGATGCGATGCGATGCGATGCGAGGCGATGCGATGCGATGCGATGCGAGGCGATGCGATGCGATGCGAAGCTATGCGATGCGATGCGATGCGATGCGATGCGATGCGAGGCGATGCGATGCGAGGCGATGCGATGCAATGCGATGCGATGCGATGCGATGCGATGCGATGCGATGCGAGGCGATGCGATGCGAGGCGATGCGAGGCGATGCGATGCGATGCGATGCGAGGCGATGCGAGGCGATGCAAAGCGATGCGATCCGATGCGATGCGAGGCGATGCGAGGCGATGCGATGCGATGCGATGCGAGGTGATGCGAGGCGATGCAAAGCGATGCGATCTGATGCGATGCGAGGCGATGCGAGGCGATGCGATGCGATGCGATGCGAGGTGATGCGAGGCGATGCGATCTGATGCGATGCGAGGCGATGCGAGGCGATGCGATGCGATGCGATGCGAGGCGATGCGAGGCGATGCGATGCGATGCGATGCGATGCGATGCGATGCGAGGCGATGCGATGCGATGCGATGCGAGGCGATGCGAGGTGATGCGAGGCGGTGCGATGCGATGCGATGCGATGCGATGCGTTGAGATGAGATGCGATGCGAGGCGATGCGATACGATGCGATGCGATGCGATGCGATGCTATGCGATGCGATGCGAGGCGATGCGAGGCGATGCGAGGCGATGCTATGCGATGCAATGCGATGCGATGCGATGCGATGCGATGCGATGCGATGCGATGAGATGCGATGCGATGCGATGCGATGCGAGGCGATGCGAGGCGATGCGAGGCGATGCGAGGCGATGCAAAGCGATGCGATCCGATGCGATGCGAGGCGATGCGAGGCGATGCGATGCGATGCGATGCGAGGTGATGCGAGGCGATGCAAAGCGATGCGATCTGATGCGATGCGAGGCGATGCGAGGCAATGCGATGCGATGCGATGCGAGGTGATGCGAGGCGATGCGATGCGATGCGATGCGATGCGATGCGAGGCGATGCGATGCGATGCGATGCGATGCGATGCGAAGCGATGCGATGCGATGCGATCTGATGCGATGCGAGGCGATGCGAGGCGATGCGATGCGATGCGATGCGAGGCGATGCGAGGCGATGCGATGCGATGCGATGCGATGCGATGCGATGCGAGGCGATGCGATGCGAGGCGATGCGAGGCGATGCGAGGTGATGCGAGGCGGTGCGATGCGATGCGATGCGATGCGATGCGTTGAGATGAGATGCGATGCGAGGCGATGCGATACGATGCGATGCGATGCGATGCGATGCTATGCGATGCGATGCGAGGCGATGCGAGGCGATGCGAGGCGATGCGAGGCGATGCTATGCGATGCGATGCGAGGCGATGCGATGCGATGAGATGCGATGCGATGCGATGAGATGCGATGCGATGCGATGCGATGCGATGCGATGCTATGCGATGCGATGCGAGGCGCTGCGAGGCGATGCGAGGCGATGCGATGCGATGAGATGCGATGCGATGCGATGCGATGCGAGGCGATGCGATGCGATGCGATGCGATGCGATGCGATGCGATGCGAGGCGATGCGAGGCGATGCGAGGCGATGCGATGCGAAGCGATGCGATGCGATATGATGCGATGCGATGCGATGCGAGGCGATGCGAGGCGATGCGAGGTGATGCGAGGCGATGCGATACGATGAGATGCGATGCGATGCGATACGATACGATACGATGCGATGCGATGCGAGGCGATGTAAGGCGATGCGATGCGATGCGATGCGATGCGATGCGAGGCGATGTGAGGCGATGCGATGCGATGCAATGCGATGCGAGGCAATGCGAGGCGATGCGAGGCGATGTGAGGCGATGCGATGCGATGCGATGCGATGCGATGCGAGGCGATGCGAGGCGATGTGAGGCGATGCGATGCGATGCAATGCGATGCGAGGCAATGCGATGCGATGCGACGCGATGCGATGCGATATGATGCGATGCGATGCGATGCGAGGCGATGCGATGCGAAGCGATGCGAGGCGATGTGAGGCAATGCGATGCGATGCGATGCGAGGCGATGCGATGCGAGGCGATGCGAGGCGATGTGAGGCGATGCGATGCGATGCGATGCGATGCGATGCGAGGCGATGCGAGGCGATGTGAGGCGATGCGATGCGATGCAATGCGGTGCGAGGCAATGCGAGGCGATGCGATGCGATGCGACGCGATGCGATGCGATATGATGCGATGCGATGTGAGGCGATGCGATGCGATGCGATGCGAGGCGATGCGATGCGAGGCGATGCGAGGCGATGCGAGGCGATGCGAGGCGATGCGATACGATGCAATGCGATGCGATGCGATGCGAGGCGATGCGAGGCGATGCGAGGCGATGCGAGGCGATGCGATGCGATGCGATGCGATGCAATGCGAGGCGATGCGATGCGATGCGATGCGATGCGATGCGATGCGATGCGATCTGATGCGATGCGAGGCGATGCGAGGCGATGCGATGCGTTGAGATGAGATGCGAGGCGATGCGAGGCGATGCGATGCGATGCGATCTGATGCGATGCGAGGCGATGCGAGGCGATGCGATGCGTTGAGATGAGATGCGATGCGATGCGAGGCGATGCGATGCGATGCGATCTGATGCGACGCGAGGGGATGCGAAGCGATGCGATGCGATGCGATGCAATGCGATGCGAGGCGATGCGAGGCGAAGCGATGCGATGCGATGCGATGCGATGCGAGGCGATGCGAAGCAATGTGAGGCGATGCGATGCGATGCGCCGCGATGCAATGCGATGCGATGCGATGCGATTTGGTGCGATACGATGCGATGCGATGCGATGCGAGGCGATGCGAGGCGATGCGAGGCGATGCGATGCGATGCGATCTGATGCGATGCGAGGCGATGCGATCTGATGCGATGCGAGGCGATGCGAGGCGATGCGATGCGTTGAGATGAGATGCGATGCGATACGATGCGATGCGATGCGATGCGAGGGGATGCGAGGCGATGCGATGCGATGCGATGCAATGCGAGGCGATACGAGGCAATGCGAGGCGATGCGAGGCGATGCGATGCGATGAGATGCGATGCGATGCGATACGATGCGATGCGAGGCGATGCGAGGCGATGCGATGCGTTGAGATGAGATGCGATGCGATGCGAGGCGATGCGATGCGATGCAATCTGATGCGATGCGAGGCGATGCGAGGCGATGCGATGCGTTGAGATGAGATGCGAGGCGATGCGAGGCGATGCGATGCGATGCGATCTGATGCGATGCGAGGCGATGCGAGGCGATGCAATGCGTTGAGATGAGATGCGATGCGATGCGAGGCGATGCGATGCGATGCGATCTGATGCGACGCGAGGGGATGCGAGGCGATGCGATGCGATGCGATGCAATGCGATGCGAGGCGATGCGAGGCGAAGCGATGCGATGCGATTCGAGGCGATGCGATGCGTTGAGATGAGATGCGAGGCGATGCGATGCGATGCGATGCGATGCGATGCGATGCGATGCGATGCGATGCGAGGCGATGCGAGGCGATGCGAGGCGATGCGAAGCGATGCGATCTGATGCGATGCGAGGCGATGCGAGGCGATGCGATGCGTTGAGATGAGATGCGAGGCGATGCGATGCGATGCGATGCGATGCGATGCGATGCGATGCGATGCGATGCGATGCGATGAGATGCGAGGCGATGCGATTCGATGAGATGCGATGCGATGCGATATGATGCGATGCGATGCGATGCGAGGCGATGCGAGGTGATGCGAGGCGATGCGATGCGATGCGATCTGATGCGATGCGAGGCGATGCGAAGCGTTGAAATGACATGCGATGCGATACGATGCGATGCGATGCGATGCGAGGCGATGCGAGGCGATGCAATGCGATGCGATGCGATGCGATGCGTTGAGATGAGATGCGATGCGAGGCGATGCGATACGATGCGATGCGATGCGATGCGATGCGAGGCGATGCGAGGCGATGCGAGGCGATGCGAGGCGATGCGATGCGATGCGATGCGATGCGAGGCGATGCGATGCGATGCGATGCGAGGCGATGCGATGCGATGCGAAGCTATGCGATGCGATGCGATGCGATGCGATGCGATGCGAGGCGATGCGATGCGAGGCGATGCGATGCAATGCGATGCGATGCGATGCGATGCGATGCGATGCGATGCGAGGCGATGCGATGCGAGGCGATGCGAGGCGATGCGATGCGATGCGATGCGAGGCGATGCGAGGCGATGCAAAGCGATGCGATCCGATGCGATGCGAGGCGATGCGAGGCGATGCGATGCGATGCGATGCGAGGTGATGCGAGGCGATGCAAAGCGATGCGATCTGATGCGATGCGAGGCGATGCGAGGCGATGCGATGCGATGCGATGCGAGGTGATGCGAGGCGATGCGATGCGATGCGATGCGATGCGATGCGAGGCGATGCGATGCGATGCGATGCGATGCGATGCGATGCGAGGCGATGCGATGCGATGCGATCTGATGCGATGCGAGGCGATGCGAGGCGATGCGATGCGATGCGATGCGAGGCGATGCGAGGCGATGCGATGCGATGCGATGCGATGCGATGCGATGCGAGGCGATGCGATGCGATGCGATGCGAGGCGATGCGAGGTGATGCGAGGCGGTGCGATGCGATGCGATGCGATGCGATGCGTTGAGATGAGATGCGATGCGAGGCGATGCGATACGATGCGATGCGATGCGATGCGATGCTATGCGATGCGATGCGAGGCGATGCGAGGCGATGCGAGGCGATGCTATGCGATGCAATGCGATGCGATGCGATGCGATGCGATGCGATGCGATGCGATGAGATGCGATGCGATGCGATGCGATGCGAGGCGATGCGAGGCGATGCGAGGCGATGCGAGGCGATGCAAAGCGATGCGATCCGATGCGATGCGAGGCGATGCGAGGCGATGCGATGCGATGCGATGCGATGCGATGCGATGCGAGGCGATGCGATGCGATGCGATGCGAGGCGATGCGAGGTGATGCGAGGCGGTGCGATGCGATGCGATGCGATGCGATGCGTTGAGATGAGATGCGATGCGAGGCGATGCGATACGATGCGATGCGATGCGATGCGATGCTATGCGATGCGATGCGAGGCGATGCGAGGCGATGCGAGGCGATGCTATGCGATGCGATGCGAGGCGATGCGATGCGATGAGATGCGATGCGATGCGATGCGAGGCGAGGCGATGCGATGCGATGCGATGCAATGCGATGCGATGCGAGGCGATGCGAGGCGATGCGATGCAATGCGATGCGATGCGAGGCGATGCGAGGCGATGCGATGCGATGAGATGCGATGCGATGCGATGCGATGCGAGGCGATGCGATGCGATGCGATGCAATGCGATGCGATGCGAGGCGATGCGAGGCGATGCGATGCGATGCGATGCGAGGCGATGCGAGGCGATGCGATGCGATGCGATGCGATGCGATGCGATGCGAGGCGATGCGATGCGATGCGATGCGAGGCGATGCGATGCGATGCGATGCGATGCGATGCGATGCGAGGCGATGCGAGGCGATGCGATGCGATGCGATGCGATGCTATGCGATGCGATGCGAGGCGCTGCGAGGCGATGCGAGGCGATGCGATGCGATGAGATGCGATGCGATGCGATGCGATGCGATGCGAAGCGATGCGATGCGATGCGATCTGATGCGATGCGAGGCGATGCGAGGCGATGCGATGCGATGCGATGCGAGGCGATGCGAGGCGATGCGATGCGATGCGATGCGATGCGATGCGATGCGAGGCGATGCGATGCGATGCGATGCGAGGCGATGCGAGGTGATGCGAGGCGGTGCGATGCGATGCGATGCGATGCGATGCGTTGAGATGAGATGCGATGCGAGGCGATGCGATACGATGCGATGCGATGCGATGCGATGCTATGCGATGCGATGCGAGGCGATGCGAGGCGATGCGAGGCGATGCTATGCGATGCGATGCGAGGCGATGCGATGCGATGAGATGCGATGCGATGCGATGAGATGCGATGCGATGCGATGCGATGCGATGCGATGCTATGCGATGCGATGCGAGGCGCTGCGAGGCGATGCGAGGCGATGCGATGCGATGAGATGCGATGCGATGCGATGCGATGCGAGGCGATGTGATGCGATGCGATGCGATGCGATGCAATGCGATGCGAGGCGATGCGAGGCGATGCGAGGCGATGCGATGCGAAGCGATGCGATGCGATATGATGCGATGCGATGCGATGCGAGGCGATGCGAGGCGATGCGAGGTGATGCGAGGCGATGCGATGCGATGAGATGCGATGCGATGCGATACGATACGATACGATGCGATGCGATGCGAGGCGATGTAAGGCGATGCGATGCGATGCGATGCGATGCGATGCGAGGCGATGTGAGGCGATGCGATGCGATGCAATGCGATGCGAGGCAATGCGAGGCGATGCGAGGCGATGTGAGGCGATGCGATGCGATGCGATGCGATGCGATGCGAGGCGATGCGAGGCGATGTGAGGCGATACGATGCGATGCAATGCGATGCGAGGCAATGCGAGGCGATGCGATGCGATGCGACGCGATGCGATGCGATATGATGCGATGCGATGCGATGCGAGGCGATGCGATGCGAAGCGATGCGAGGCGATGTGAGGCGATGCGATGCGATGCGATGCGAGGCGATGCGATGCGAGGCGATGCGAGGCGATGTGAGGCGATGCGATGCGATGCGATGCGATGCGATGCGAGGCGATGCGAGGCGATGTGAGGCGATGCGATGCGATGCAATGCGGTGCGAGGCAATGCGAGGCGATGCGATGCGATGCGACGCGATGCGATGCGATATGATGCGATGCGATGTGAGGCGATGCGATGCGATGCGATGCGAGGCGATGCGATGCGAGGCGATGCGAGGCGATGCGAGGCGATGCGAGGCGATGCGATACGATGCGATGCGATGCGATGCGATGCGAGGCGATGCGATGCGATGCGATGCGATGCGATGCGATGCGATCTGATGCGATGCGAGGCGATGCGAGGCGATGCGATGCGTTGAGATGAGATGCGAGGCGATGCGAGGCGATGCGATGCGATGCGATCTGATGCGATGCGAGGCGATGCGAGGCGATGCGATGCGTTGAGATGAGATGCGATGCGATGCGAGGCGATGCGATGCGATGCGATCTGATGCGACGCGAGGGGATGCGAAGCGATGCGATGCGATGCGATGCAATGCGATGCGAGGCGATGCGAGGCGAAGCGATGCGATGCGATGCGATGCGATGCGAGGCGATGCGAGGCAATGTGAGGCGATGCGATGCGATGCGCCGCGATGCAATGCGATGCGATGCGATGCGATTTGGTGCGATACGATGCGATGCGATGCGATGCGAGGCGATGCGAGGCGATGCGAGGCGATGCGATGCGATGCGATCTGATGCGATGCGAGGCGATGCGAGGCGATGCGATGCGTTGAGATGAGATGCGATGCGATACGATGCGATGCGATGCGACGCGATGCAATGCGATGCGAGGCGATGCGAAGCGATGCGATCTGATGCGATGCGAGGCGATGCGAGGCGATGCGATGCGTTGAGATGAGATGCGAGGCGATGCGATGCGATGCGATGCGATGCGATGCGATGCGATGCGATGCGATGAGATGCGAGGCGATGCGATGCGATGCGATGCAAGGCGATGCGAGGCGATGCGAGGCGATGCGAAGCGATGCGATGCGAGGCGATGCGAGGCGATCTGATGCGATGCGAGGCGATGCGATGCTGTGCGATGCGATGCGAGGCGATGCGATGCGATCTGATGCGATGCGATGCGATGCGATGCTATGCGATGCGATGCGAGGCGATGCGAGGCGATCTGATGCGATGCGATGCGATGCGATGCTATGCGATGCGATTCGAGGCGATGCGATGCGATCTGATGCGATGCGAGGCGATGCGAGGCGATGCGATGCGTTGAAATGAGATGCGATGCGATGAGATGCGAGGCGATGCGAGGCGATGCGATGCGATGAAATGCGATGCGATGCGATGCGATGCGATGCGATGCGAGGCCATGCGATGCGATGCGAAACGATGCGATGCGATGCGATCTGATGCGACGCGAGGGGATGCGAAGCGATGCGATGCGATGCGATGCAATGCGATGCGAGGCGATGCGAGGCGAAGCGATGCGATGCGATGCGATGCGATGCGAGGCGATGCGAGGCAATGTGAGGCGATGCGATGCGATGCGCCGCGATGCAATGCGATGCGATGCGATGCGATTTGGTGCGATACGATGCGATGCGATGCGATGCGAGGCGATGCGAGGCGATGCGAGGCGATGCGATGCGATGCGATCTGATGCGATGCGAGGCGATGCGATCTGATGCGATGCGAGGCGATGCGAGGCGATGCGATGCGTTGAGATGAGATGCGATGCGATACGATGCGATGCGATGCGACGCGATGCAATGCGATGCGAGGCGATGCGAAGCGATGCGATCTGATGCGATGCGAGGCGATGCGAGGCGATGCGATGCGTTGAGATGAGATGCGAGGCGATGCGATGCGATGCGATGCGATGCGATGCGATGCGATGCGATGCGATGAGATGCGAGGCGATGCGATGCGATGCGATGCAAGGCGATGCGAGGCGATGCGAGGCGATGCGAAGCGATGCGATGCGAGGCGATGCGAGGCGATCTGATGCGATGCGAGGCGATGCGATGCTGTGCGATGCGATGCGAGGCGATGCGATGCGATCTGATGCGATGCGATGCGATGCGATGCTATGCGATGCGATGCGAGGCGATGCGAGGCGATCTGATGCGATGCGATGCGATGCGATGCTATGCGATGCGATTCGAGGCGATGCGATGCGATCTGATGCGATGCGAGGCGATGCGAGGCGATGCGATGCGTTGAAATGAGATGCGATGCGATGAGATGCGAGGCGATGCGAGGCGATGCGATGCGATGAAATGCGATGCGATGCGATGCGATGCGATGCGATGCGAGGCCATGCGATGCGATGCGATGCAATGCAATGCGATGCGATGCTATGCGATGAGATGCGAGGCGATGCGAGGCGATGCGAGGCGATGCGAGGCGATGCGATGCGATGAGATGCGATGCGATGCGACGCGATGCGATGCGATGCGATGCGATACGATGCGATGCGAGGCGATGCGAGGCGATGCGAGGCGATGCGAGGCGATGCGATGCGAGGCGATGCGAGGCAATGTGAGGCGATGCGATGCGATGCGCCGCGATGCAATGCGATGCGATGCGATGCGATTTGGTGCGATACGATGCGATGCGATGCGATGCGAGGCGATGCGAGGCGATGCGAGGCGATGCGATGCGATGCGATCTGATGCGATGCGAGGCGATGCGATCTGATGCGATGCGAGGCGATGCGAGGCGATGCGATGCGTTGAGATGAGATGCGATGCGATACGATGCGATGCGATGCGACGCGATGCAATGCGATGCGAGGCGATGCGAAGCGATGCGATCTGATGCGATGCGAGGCGATGCGAGGCGATGCGATGCGTTGAGATGAGATGCGAGGCGATGCGATGCGATGCGATGCGATGCGATGCGATGCGATGCGATGCGATGAGATGCGAGGCGATGCGATGCGATGCGATGCAAGGCGATGCGAGGCGATGCGAGGCGATGCGAAGCGATGCGATGCGAGGCGATGCGAAGCGATCTGATGCGATGCGAGGCGATGCGATGCTGTGCGATGCGATGCGAGGCGATGCGATGCGATCTGATGCGATGCGATGCGATGCGATGCTATGCGATGCGATGCGAGGCGATGCGAGGCGATCTGATGCGATGCGATGCGATGCGATGCTATGCGATGCGATTCGAGGCGATGCGATGCGATCTGATGCGATGCGAGGCGATGCGAGGCGATGCGATGCGTTGAAATGAGATGCGATGCGATGAGATGCGAGGCGATGCGAGGCGATGCGATGCGATGAAATGCGATGCGATGCGATGCGATGCGATGCGATGCGAGGCCATGCGATGCGATGCGATGCAATGCAATGCGATGCGATGCTATGCGATGAGATGCGAGGCGATGCGAGGCGATGCGAGGCGATGCGAGGCGATGCGATGCGATGAGATGCGATGCGATGCGACGCGATGCGATGCGATGCGATGCGATACGATGCGATGCGAGGCGATGCGAGGCGATGCGAGGCGATGCGAGGCGATGCGATGGGATGAGATGCAATGCGATGCGATACGATGCGATTCGATGCGATGCGAGGCGATGCGAGGCGATGCGAGGCGATGCGATGCGATGCGATCTGATGCGATGCGAGGCGATGCGAAGCGATGCGAGGCGATGCGATGCGTTGAGATGAGATGCGATGCGATACGATGCGATGCGATGCGACGCGAGGGGATGCGAGGCGATGCGATGCGATGCGATGCAATGCGAGGCGATACGAGGCAATGCGAGGCGATGCGAGGCGATGCGATGCGATGAGATGCGATGCGATGCGATACGATGCGATGCGAGGCGATGCGAGGCGATGCGATGCGTTGAGATGAGATGCGATGCGATACGATGCGATGCGATGCGATGCGATGCGATGCGAGGCGATGCGAGGCGATGCGAGGCGATGCGATGCGATGCGATCTGATGCGATGCGAGGCGATGCGAGGCGATGCGATGCGTTGAGATGAGATGCGATGCGATACGATGCGATGCGATGCGATGCGATGCGATGCGAGGCGATGCGAGGCGATGCGAGGCGATGCAATGCGATGCGATCTAATGCGATGCGAGGCGATGCGAGGCGATGCGATGCGTTGAGATGAGATGCGATGCGATACGATGCGATGCGATGCGACGCGAGGGGATGCGAGGCGATGCGATACGATGCGATGCAATGCGATGCGAGGCGAAGCGATGCGATACGATGCGATGTGAGGCGATGCGATGCGATGCGACGCGATGCAATGCGATGCGATGCGATGCGATTCGGTGCGATACGATGCGATGCGATGCGATGCGAGGCGATGCGAGGCGATGCGAGGCGATGCGATGCGATGCGATCTGATGCGATGCGAGGCGATGCGAGGCGATGCAATGCGTTGAGATGAGATGCGATGCGATACGATGCGATGCGATGCGATGCGAGGCGATGCGATGCGATACGATGCGATGCGATGCGATGCGAGGCGATGCGATGCGATGCGATGCAATGCAATGCGATGCAATGCAATGCGATGCGATGCTATGCGATGAGATGCGAGGCGATGCGATGCGATATGATGCGATGCGATGCGATGCGAGGCGATGCTAGGCGATGCGAGGCGATGCGAGGCGATGCGATGCGATGAGATGCGATGCGATGCGATACGATGCGATGCGATGCGATGCGAGGCGATGCGAGGCGATGCGAGGCGATGCGATGCGATGCGATCTGATGCGATGCGAGGCGATGCGAGGCGATGCGATGCGTTGAGATGAGATGCGATGCGATACGATGCGATGCAATGCGATGCGAGGGGATGCGAGGCGATGCGATGCGATGCGATGCAATGCGAGGCGATACGAGGCAATGCGAGGCGATGCGAGGCGATGCGATGCGATGAGATGCGATGCGATGCGATACGATGCGATGCGAGGCGATGCGAGGCGATGCGATGCGTTGCGATGAGATGCGATGCGATGCGAGGCGATGCGATGCGATGCGATCTGATGCGATGCGAGGCGATGCGAGGCGATGCGATGCGTTGAGATGAGATGCGAGGCGATGCGAGGCGATGCGATGCGATGCGATCTGATGCGATGCGAGGCGATGCGAGGCGATGCAATGCGTTGAGATGAGATGCGATGCGATGCGAGGCGATGCGATGCGATGCGATCTGATGCGACGCGAGGGGATGCGAGGCGATGCGATGCGATGCGATGCAATGCGATGCGAGGCGATGCGAGGCGAAGCGATGCGATGCGATTCGAGGCGATGCGATGCGTTGAGATGAGATGCGAGGCGATGCGATGCGATGCGATGCGATGCGATGCGATGCGATGCGATGCGATGCGATGCGATGAGATGCGAGGCGATGCGATGCGATGCGATGCGAGGCGATGCGAGGCGATGCGAGGCGATGCGATGCGATGCGATGCGATGCGATGCGATGCGATGCGAGGCGATGCGAGGCGATGCGAGGCGATGCGATGCGTTGAGATGAGATGCGAGGCGATGCGATGCGATGCGATGCGATGCGATGCGATGCGATGCGATGCGATGAGATGCGAGGCGATGCGATTCGATGAGATGCGATGCGATGCGATATGATGCGATGCGATGCGATGCGAGGGGATGCGAGGTGATGCGAGGCGATGCGATGCGATGCGATCTGATGCGATGCGAGGCGATGCGAAGCGTTGAAATGACATGCGATGCGATACGATGCGATGCGATGCGATGCGAGGCGATGCGAGGCGATGCGATGCGATGCGATGCGATGCGATGCGTTGAGATGAGATGCGATGCGAGGCGATGCGATACGATGCGATGCGATGCGATGCGATGCGAGGCGATGCGAGGCGATGCGAGGCGATGCGAGGCGATGCGATGCGATGCGATGCGATGCGAGGCGATGCGATGCGATGCGATGCGAGGCGGTGCGATGCGATGCGAAGCTATGCGATGCGATGCGATGCGATGCGATGCGATGCGAGGCGATGCGATGCGAGGCGATGCGATGCAATGCGATGCGATGCGATGCGATGCGATGCGATGCGATGCGAGGCGATGCGATGCGAGGCGATGCGAGGCGATGCGATGCGATGCGATGCGAGGCGATGCGAGGCGATGCAAAGCGATGCGATCCGATGCGATGCGAGGCGATGCAAGGCGATGCGATGCGATGCGATGCGAGGTGATGCGAGGCGATGCAAAGCGATGCGATCTGATGCGATGCGAGGCGATGCGAGGCGATGCGATGCGATGCGATGCGAGGTGATGCGAGGCGATGCGATGCGATGCGATGCGATGCGATGCGAGGCGATGCGATGCGATGCGATGCGATGCGATGCGATGCGAGGCGATGCGATGCGATGCGATCTGATGCGATGCGAGGCGATGCGAGGCGATGCGATGCGATGCGATGCGAGGCGATGCGAGGCGATGCGATGCGATGCGATGCGATGCGATGCGATGCGAGGCGATGCGATGCGATGCGATGCGAGGCGATGCGAGGTGATGCGAGGCGGTGCGATGCGATGCGATGCGATGCGATGCGTTGAGATGAGATGCGATGCGAGGCGATGCGATACGATGCGATGCGATGCGATGCGATGCTATGCGATGCGATGCGAGGCGATGCGAGGCGATGCGAGGCGATGCTATGCGATGCAATGCGATGCGATGCGATGCGATGCGATGCGATGCGATGCGATGAGATGCGATGCGATGCGATGCGATGCGAGGCGATGCGAGGCGATGCGAGGCGATGCGAGGCGATGCAAAGCGATGCGATCCGATGCGATGCGAGGCGATGCGAGGCGATGCGATGCGATGCGATGCGAGGTGATGCGAGGCGATGCAAAGCGATGCGATCTGATGCGATGCGAGGCAATGCGAGGCGATGCGATGCGATGCGATGCGAGGTGATGCGAGGCGATGCGATGCGATGCGATGCGATGCGATGCGAGGCGATGCGATGCGATGCGATGCGATGCGATGCGATGCGAAGCGATGCGATGCGATGCGATCTGATGCGATGCGAGGCGATGCGAGGCGATGCGATGCGATGCGATGCGAGGCGATGCGAGGCGATGCGATGCGATGCGATGCGATGCGATGCGATGCGAGGCGATGCGATGCGATGCGATGCGAGGCGATGCGAGGTGATGCGAGGCGGTGCGATGCGATGCGATGCGATGCGATGCGTTGAGATGAGATGCGATGCGAGGCGATGCGATACGATGCGATGCGATGCGATGCGATGCTATGCGATGCGATGCGAGGCAATGCGAGGCGATGCGAGGCGATGCTATGCGATGCGATGCGAGGCGATGCGATGCGATGAGATGCGATGCGATGCGATGAGATGCGATGCGATGCGATACGATGCGATGCGATGCTATGCGATGCGATGCGAGGCGCTGCGAGGCGATGCGAGGCGATGCGATGCGATGAGATGCGATGCGATGCGATGCGATGCGAGGCGATGCGATGCGATGCGATGCGATGCGATGCGATGCGATACGAGGCGATGCGAGGCGATGCGAGGCGATGCGATGCGAAGCGATGCGATGCGATATGATGCGATGCGATGCGATGCGAGGCGATGCGAGGCGATGCGAGGTGATGCGAGGCGATGCGATGCGATGAGATGCGATGCGATGCGATACGATACGATACGATGCGATGCGATGCGAGGCGATGTAAGGCGATGCGATGCGATGCGATGCGATGCGATGCGAGTCGATGTGAGGCGATGCGATGCGATGCAATGCGATGCGAGGCAATGCGAGGCGATGCGAGGCGATGTGAGGCGATGCGATGCGATGCGATGCGATGCGATGCGATGCGATGCGAGGCGATGCGAGGCGATGTGAGGCGATGCGATGCGATGCAATGCGATGCGAGGCAATGCGAGGCGATGCGATGCGATGCGACGCGATGCGATGCGATATGATGCGATGCGATGCGATGCGAGGCGATGCGATGCGAAGCGATGCGAGGCGATGTGAGGCGATGCGATGCGATGCGATGCGAGGCGATGCGATGCGAGGCGATGCGAGGCGATGTGAGGCGATGCGATGCGATGCGATGCGATGCGATGCGAGGCGATGCGAGGCGATGTGAGGCGATGCGATGCGATGCAATGCGGTGCGAGGCAATGCGAGGCGATGCAATGCGATGCGACGCGATGCGATGCGATATGATGCGATGCGATGTGAGGCGATGCGATGCGATGCGATGCGAGGCGATGCGATGCGAGGCGATGCGAGGCGATACGAGGCAATGCGAGGCGATGCGATACGATGCGATGCGATGCGATGCGATGCGAGGCGATGCGAGGCGATGCGAGGCGATGCGAGGCGATGCGATGCGATGCGATGCGATGCGATGCGAGGCGATGCGATGCGATGCGATGCGATGCGATGCGATGCGATGCGATGCGAGGCGATGCGATGCGATGCGATGCGAGGCGATGCGAGGTGATGCGAGGCGGTGCGATGCGATGCGATGCGATGCGATGCGTTGAGATGAGATGCGATGCGAGGCGATGCGATACGATGCGAGGCGATGCGATGCGATGCGATCTGATGCGATGCGAGGCGATGCGAGGCGATGCGATGCGAGGCGACGCGAGGCGATGCGAGGCGATGCGATGCGATGCGATCTGATGCGATGCGAGGCGATGCGAGGCGATGCAATGCGTTGAGATGAGATGCGATGCGATACGATGCGATGCGATGCGATGCGAGGCGATGCGATGCGATACGATGCGATGCGATGCGATGCGAGGCGATGCGATGCGATGCGATGCAATGCAATGCGATGCGATGCTATGCGATGAGATGCGAGGCGATGCGATGCGATATGATGCGATGCGATGCGATGCGAGGCGATGCTAGGCGATGCGATGCGATGCGAGGCGATGCGATGCGATGAGATGCGATGCGATGCGATGCGATGCGATGCGATGCGATGCGATACGATGCGATGCGATGAGATGCAATGCGATGCGATACGATGCGATGCGATGCGATGCAAGGCGATGCGAGGCGATGCGAGGCGATGCGATGCGATGCGATCTGATGCGATGCGAGGCGATGCGAGGCGATGCGATGCGTTGAGATGAGATGCGATGCGATACGATGCGATGCGATGCGATGCGAGGGGATGCGAGGCGATGCGATGCGATGCGATGCAATGCGAGGCGATACGAGGCAATGCGAGGCGATGCGAGGCGATGCGATGCGATGAGATGCGATGCGATGCGATACGATGCGATGCGAGGCGATGCGAGGCGATGCGATGCGTTGAGATGAGATGCGATGCGATGCGAGGCGATGCGATGCGATGCGATCTGATGCGATGCGAGGCGATGCGAGGCGATGCGATGCGTTGAGATGAGATGCGAGGCGATGCGAGGCGATGCGATGCGATGCGATCTGATGCGATGCGAGGCGATGCGAGGCGATGCAATGCGTTGAGATGAGATGCGATGCGATGCGAGGCGATGCGATGCGATGCGATCTGATGCGACGCGAGGGGATGCGAGGCGATGCGATGCGATGCGATGCAATGCGATGCGAGGCGATGCGAGGCGAAGCGATGCGATGCGATTCGAGGCGATGCGATGCGTTGAGATGAGATGCGAGGCGATGCGATGCGATGCGATGCGATGCGATGCGATGCGATGCGATGCGATGCGATGCGATGAGATGCGAGGCGATGCGATGCGATGCGATGCGAGGCGATGCGAGGCGATGCGAGGCGATGCGAAGCGATGCGATCTGATGCGATGCGAGGCGATGCGAGGCGATGCGATGCGTTGAGATGAGATGCGAGGCGATGCGATGCGATGCGATGCGATGCGATGCGATGCGATGCGATGCGATGCGATGCGATGAGATGCGAGGCGATGCGATTCGATGCGATGCGATGCGATGCGAGGCGATGCGAGGTGATGCGAGGCGATGCGATGCGATGCGATCTGATGCGATGCGAGGCGATGCGAAGCGTTGAAATGACATGCGATGCGATACGATGCGATGCGATGCGATGCGAGGCGATGCGAGGCGATGCGATGCGATGCGATGCGATGCGATGCGTTGAGATGAGATGCGATGCGAGGCGATGCGATACGATGCGATGCGATGCGATGCGATGCGAGGCGATGCGAGGCGATGCGAGGCGATGCGAGGCGATGCGAGGCGATGCGATGCGATGCGAGGCGATGCGATGCGATGCGATGCGAGGCGATGCGATGCGATGCGAAGCTATGCGATGCGATGCGATGCGATGCGATGCGATGCGAGGCGATGCGATGCGAGGCGATGCGATGCAATGCGATGCGATGCGATGCGATGCGATGCGATGCGATGCGAGGCGATGCGATGCGAGGCGATGCGAGGCGATGCGATGCGATGCGATGCGAGGCGATGCGAGGCGATGCAAAGCGATGCGATCCGATGCGATGCGAGGCGATGCGAGGCGATGCGATGCGATGCGATGCGAGGTGATGCGAGGCGATGCAAAGCGATGCGATCTGATGCGATGCGAGGCGATGCGAGGCGATGCGATGCGATGCGATGCGAGGTGATGCGAGGCGATGCGATGCGATGCGATGCGATGCGATGCGAGGCGATGCGATGCGATGCGATGCGATGCGATGCGATGCGAGGCGATGCGATGCGATGCGATCTGATGCGATGCGAGGCGATGCGAGGCGATGCGAGGCGATGCGATGCGATGCGATGCGATGCGATGCGATGCGAGGCGATGCGATGCGATGCGATGCGAGGCGATGCGAGGTGATGCGAGGCGGTGCGATACGATGCGATGCGATGCGATGCGTTGAGATGAGATGCGATGCGAGGCGATGCGATACGATGCGATGCGATGCGATGCGATGCTATGCGATGCGATGCGAGGCGATGCGATCTGATGCAATGCGAGGCGATGCGAGGCGATGCGATGCGTTGAGATGAGATGCGAGGCGATGCGAGGCGATGCGATGCGATGCGATCTGATGCGATGCGAGGCGATGCGAGGCGATGCAATGCGTTGAGATGAGATGCGATGCGATGCGAGGCGATGCGATGCGATGCGATCTGATGCGACGCGAGGGGATGCGAGGCGATGCGATGCGATGCGATGCAATGCGATGCGAGGCGATGCGAGGCGAAGCGATGCGATGCGATTCGAGGCGATGCGATGCGTTGAGATGAGATGCGAGGCGATGCGATGCGATGCGATGCGATGCGATGCGATGCGATGCGATGCGATGCGATGCGATGAGATGCGAGGCGATGCGATGCGATGCGATGCGAGGCGATGCGAGGCGATGCGAGGCGATGCGAAGCGATGCGATCTGATGCGATGCGAGGCGATGCGAGGCGATGCGATGCGTTGAGATGAGATGCGAGGCGATGCGATGCGATGCGATGCGATGCGATGCGATGCGATGCGATGCGATGCGATGAGATGCGAGGCGATGCGATTCGATGAGATGCGATGCGATGCGATATGATGCGATGCGATGCGATGCGAGGCGATGCGAGGTGATGCGAGGCGATGCGATGCGATGCGATCTGATGCGATGCGAGGCGATGCGAAGCGTTGAAATGACATGCGATGCGATACGATGCGATGCGATGCGATGCGAGGCGATGCGAGGCGATGCGATGCGATGCGAGGCGATGCGATGCGATGCGATGCGATGCGATGCGATGCGAGGCGATGCGATGCGATGCGATGCGAGGCGATGCGAGGTGATGCGAGGCGGTGCGATGCGATGCGATGCGATGCGATGCGTTGAGATGAGATGCGATGCGAGGCGATGCGATACGATGCGATGCGATGCGATGCGATGCTATGCGATGCGATGCGAGGCGATGCGATCTGATGCAATGCGAGGCGATGCGATGCGATGCGATGCGATGCGATGCGATGCGAGGCGATGCGATGCGATGCGATGCGAGGCGATGCGAGGTGATGCGAGGCGGTGCGATGCGATGCGATGCGATGCGATGCGTTGAGATGAGATGCGATGCGAGGCGATGCGATACGATGCGATGCGATGCGATGCGATGCTATGCGATGCGATGCGAGGCGATGCGATCTGATGCAATGCGAGGCGATGCGAGGCGATGCGATGCGTTGAGATGAGATGCGAGGCGATGCGAGGCGATGCGATGCGATGCGATCTGATGCGATGCGAGGCGATGCGAGGCGATGCAATGCGTTGAGATGAGATGCGATGCGATGCGAGGCGATGCGATGCGATGCGATCTGATGCGACGCGAGGGGATGCGAGGCGATGCGATGCGATGCGATGCAATGCGATGCGAGGCGATGCGAGGCGAAGCGATGCGATGCGATTCGAGGCGATGCGATGCGTTGAGATGAGATGCGAGGCGATGCGATGCGATGCGATGCGATGCGATGCGATGCGATGCGATGCGATGCGATGCGATGAGATGCGAGGCGATGCGATGCGATGCGATGCGAGGCGATGCGAGGCGATGCGAGGCGATGCGAAGCGATGCGATCTGATGCGATGCGAGGCGATGCGAGGCGATGCGATGCGTTGAGATGAGATGCGAGGCGATGCGATGCGATGCGATGCGATGCGATGCGATGCGATGCGATGCGATGCGATGCGATGAGATGCGAGGCGATGCGATTCGATGAGATGCGATGCGATGCGATATGATGCGATGCGATGCGATGCGAGGCGATGCGAGGTGATGCGAGGCGATGCGATGCGATGCGATCTGATGCGATGCGAGGCGATGCGAAGCGTTGAAATGACATGCGATGCGATACGATGCGATGCGATGCGATGCGAGGCGATGCGAGGCGATGCGATGCGATGCGATGCGATGCGATGCGTTGAGATGAGATGCGATGCGAGGCGATGCGATACGATGCGATGCGATGCGATGCGATGCGAGGCGATGCGAGGCGATGCGAGGCGATGCGAGGCGATGCGATGCGATGCGATGCGATGCGAGGCGATGCGATGCGATGCGATGCGAGGCGATGCGATGCGATGCGAAGCTATGCGATGCGATGCGATGCGATGCGATGCGATGCGAGGCGATGCGATGCGAGGCGATGCGATGCAATGCGATGCGATGCGATGCGATGCGATGCGATGCGATGCGAGGCGATGCGATGCGAGGCGATGCGAGGCGATGCGATGCGATGCGAGGCGATGCGAGGCGATGCGATGCGATGCGATGCGAGGTGATGCGAGGCGATGCAAAGCGATGCGATCTGATGCGATGCGAGGCGATGCGAGGCGATGCGATGCGATGCGATGCGAGGTGATGCGAGGCGATGCGATGCGATGCGATGCGATGCGATGCGAGGCGATGCGATGCGATGCGATGCGATGCGATGCGATGCGAGGCGATGCGATGCGATGCGATCTGATGCGATGCGAGGCGATGCGAGGCGATGCGAGGCGATGCGATGCGATGCGATGCGATGCGATGCGATGCGAGGCGATGCGATGCGATGCGATGCGAGGCGATGCGAGGTGATGCGAGGCGGTGCGATGCGATGCGATGCGATGCGATGCGTTGAGATGAGATGCGATGCGAGGCGATGCGATACGATGCGATGCGATGCGATGCGATGCTATGCGATGCGATGCGAGGCGATGCGAGGTGATGCGAGGCGATATAAAGCGATGCGATCTGATGCGATGCGAGGCGATGCGAGGCGATGCGATGCGATGCGATGCGAGGTGATGCGAGGCGATGCGATGCGATGCGATGCGATGCGATGCGAGGCGATGCGATGCGATGCGATGCGATGCGATGCGATGCGAAGCGATGCGATGCGATGCGATCTGATGCGATGCGAGGCGATGCGAGGCGATGCGATGCGATGCGATGCGAGGCGATGCGAGGCGATGCGATGCGATGCGATGCGATGCGATGCGATGCGAGGCGATGCGATGCGATGCGATGCGAGGCGATGCGAGGTGATGCGAGGCGGTGCGATGCGATGCGATGCGATGCGATGCGTTGAGATGAGATGCGATGCGAGGCGATGCGATACGATGCGATGCGATGCGATGCGATGCTATGCGATGCGATGCGAGGCGATGCGAGGCGATGCGAGGCGATGCTATGCGATGCGATGCGAGGCGATGCGATGCGATGAGATACGATGCGATGCGATGAGATGCGATGCGATGCGATGCGATGCGATGCGATGCTATGCGATGCGATGCGAGGCGCTGCGAGGCGATGCGAGGCGATGCGACGCGATGAGATGCGATGCGATGCGATGCGATGCGAGGCGATGCGATGCGATGCGATGCGATGCGATGCGATGCGATGCGAGGCGATGCGAGGCGATGCGAGGCGATGCGATGCGAAGCGATGCGATGCGATATGATGCGATGCGATGCGATGCGAGGCGATGCGAGGCGATGCGAGGTGATGCGAGGCGATGCGATGCGATGAGATGCGATGCGATGAGATACGATACGATACGATGCGATGCGATGCGAGGCGATGTAAGGCGATGCGATGCGATGCGATGCGATGCGATGCGAGGCGATGTGAGGCGATGCGATGCGATGCAATGCGATGCGAGGCAATGCGAGGCGATGCGAGGCGATGTGAGGCGATGCGATGCGATGCGATGCGATGCGATGCGAGGCGATGCGAGGCGATGTGAGGCGATGCGATGCGATGCAATGCGATGCGAGGCAATGCGAGGCGATGCGATGCGATGCGACGCGATGCGATGCGATATGATGCGATGCGATGCGATGCGAGGCGATGCGATGCGAAGCGATGCGAGGCGATGTGAGGCGATGCGATGCGATGCGATGCGAGGCGATGCGATGCGAGGCGATGCGAGGCGATGTGAGGCGATGCGATGCGATGCGATGCGATGCGATGCGAGGCGATGCGAGGCGATGTGAGGCGATGCGATGCGATGCAATGCGGTGCGAGGCAATGCGAGGCGATGCGATGCGATGCGACGCGATGCGATGCGATATGATGCGATGCGATGTGAGGCGATGCGATGCGATGCGATGCGAGGCGATGCGATGCGAGGCGATGCGAGGCGATGCGAGGCGATGCGAGGCGATGCGATACGATGCGATGCGATGCGATGCGATGCGAGGCGATGCGAGGCGATGCGAGGCGATGCGAGGCGATGCGATGCGATGCGATGCGATGCGATGCGAGGCGATGCGATGCGATGCGATGCGATGCGATGCGATGCGATGCGAGGCGATGCGATGCGATGCGATGCGAGGCGATGCGAGGTGATGCGAGGCGGTGCGATGCGATGCGATGCGATGCGATGCGTTGAGATGAGATGCGATGCGAGGCGATGCGATACGATGCGATGCGATGCGATGCGATGCTATGCGATGCGATGCGAAGCGATGCGAGGCGATGCGAGGCGATGCTATGCGATGCGATGCGAGGCGATGCGATGCGATGAGATGCGATGCGATGCGATGAGATGCGATGCGATGCGATGCGATGCGAGGCGATGCTATGCGATGCGATGCGAGGCGATGCGAGGCGATGCGAGGCGATGCGATGCGATGAGATGCGATGCGATGCGATGCGATGCGAGGCGATGCGGTGCGATGCGGTGCGATGCGATGCGAGGCGATGCGATGCGATGCGATGCGATGCGATGCGATGCGATGCGAGGCGATGCGATGCGATGCGATGCGAGGCGATGCGAGGTGATGCGAGGCGGTGCGAGGCGATGCGAGGCGATGCGATGCGACGCGATGCGATGCGATGAGATGCGATGCGATGAGATACGATACGATACGATGCGATGCGATGCGAGGCGATGTGAGGCGATGCGATGCGATGCGATGCGATGCGATGCGATGCGATGCGATGCGAGGCGATGCGAGGCGATGCGATGCGATGCGATGCGATGCGATGCGAGGCGATGCGATGCGATGCGATGCGATGCGATGCGATGCGATGCGAGGCGATGCGATGCGATGCGATGCGAGGCGATGCGAGGTGATGCGAGGCGGTGCGATGCGATGCGTTGAGATGAGATGCGATGCGATGCGTTGAGATGAGATGCGATGCGAGGCGATGCGATACGATGCGATGCGATGCGATGCGATGCTATGCGATGCGATGCGAGGCGATGCGATCTGATGCAATGCGAGGCGATGCGAGGCGATGCGATGCGTTGAGATGAGATGCGAGGCGATGCGAGGCGATGCGATGCGATGCGATCTGATGCGATGCGAGGCGATGCGAGGCGATGCAATGCGTTGAGATGAGATGCGATGCGATGCGAGGCGATGCGATGCGATGCGATCTGATGCGACGCGAGGGGATGCGAGGCGATGCGATGCGATGCGATGCAATGCGATGCGAGGCGATGCGAGGCGAAGCGATGCGATGCGATTCGAGGCGATGCGATTCGAGGCGATGCGATGCGTTGAGATGAGATGCGAGGCGATGCGATGCGATGCGATGCGATGCGATGCGATGCGATGCGATGCGATGCGATGCGATGAGATGCGAGGCGATGCGATGCGATGCGATGCGAGGCGATGCGAGGCGATGCGAGGCGATGCGAAGCGATGCGATCTGATGCGATGCGAGGCGATGCGAGGCGATGCGATGCGTTGAGATGAGATGCGAGGCGATGCGATGCGATGCGATGCGATGCGATGCGATGCGATGCGATGCGATGCGATGCGATGAGATGCGAGGCGATGCGATTCGATGAGATGCGATGCGATGCGATATGATGCGATGCGATGCGATGCGAGGCGATGCGAGGTGATGCGAGGCGATGCGATGCGATGCGATCTGATGCGATGCGAGGCGATGCGAAGCGTTGAAATGACATGCGATGCGATACGATGCGATGCGATGCGATGCGAGGCGATGCGAGGCGATGCGATGCGATGCGATGCGATGCGATGCGTTGAGATGAGATGCGATGCGAGGCGATGCGATACGATGCGATGCGATGCGATGCGATGCGAGGCGATGCGAGGCGATGCGAGGCGATGCGAGGCGATGCGATGCGATGCGATGCGATGCGAGGCGATGCGATGCGATGCGATGCGAGGCGATGCGATGCGATGCGAAGCTATGCGATGCGATGCGATGCGATGCGATGCGATGCGAGGCGATGCGATGCGAGGCGATGCGATGCAATGCGATGCGATGCGATGCGATGCGATGCGATGCGATGCGAGGCGATGCGATGCGAGGCGATGCGAGGCGATGCGATGCGATGCGAGGCGATGCGAGGCGATGCGATGCGATGCGATGCGAGGTGATGCGAGGCGATGCAAAGCGATGCGATCTGATGCGATGCGAGGCGATGCGAGGCGATGCGATGCGATGCGATGCGAGGTGATGCGAGGCGATGCGATGCGATGCGATGCGATGCGATGCGAGGCGATGCGATGCGATGCGATGCGATGCGATGCGATGCGAGGCGATGCGATGCGATGCGATCTGATGCGATGCGAGGCGATGCGAGGCGATGCGAGGCGATGCGATGCGATGCGATGCGATGCGATGCGATGCGAGGCGATGCGATGCGATGCGATGCGAGGCGATGCGAGGTGATGCGAGGCGGTGCGATGCGATGCGATGCGATGCGATGCGTTGAGATGAGATGCGATGCGAGGCGATGCGATACGATGCGATGCGATGCGATGCGATGCTATGCGATGCGATGCGAGGCGATGCGAGGTGATGCGAGGCGATATAAAGCGATGCGATCTGATGCGATGCGAGGCGATGCGAGGCGATGCGATGCGATGCGATGCGAGGTGATGCGAGGCGATGCGATGCGATGCGATGCGATGCGATGCGAGGCGATGCGATGCGATGCGATGCGATGCGATGCGATGCGAAGCGATGCGATGCGATGCGATCTGATGCGATGCGAGGCGATGCGAGGCGATGCGATGCGATGCGATGCGAGGCGATGCGAGGCGATGCGATGCGATGCGATGCGATGCGATGCGATGCGAGGCGATGCGATGCGATGCGATGCGAGGCGATGCGAGGTGATGCGAGGCGGTGCGATGCGATGCGATGCGATGCGATGCGTTGAGATGAGATGCGATGCGAGGCGATGCGATACGATGCGATGCGATGCGATGCGATGCTATGCGATGCGATGCGAGGCGATGCGAGGCGATGCGAGGCGATGCTATGCGATGCGATGCGAGGCGATGCGATGCGATGAGATACGATGCGATGCGATGAGATGCGATGCGATGCGATGCGATGCGATGCGATGCTATGCGATGCGATGCGAGGCGCTGCGAGGCGATGCGAGGCGATGCGACGCGATGAGATGCGATGCGATGCGATGCGATGCGAGGCGATGCGATGCGATGCGATGCGATGCGATGCGATGCGATGCGAGGCGATGCGAGGCGATGCGAGGCGATGCGATGCGAAGCGATGCGATGCGATATGATGCGATGCGATGCGATGCGAGGCGATGCGAGGCGATGCGAGGTGATGCGAGGCGATGCGATGCGATGAGATGCGATGCGATGCGATACGATACGATACGATGCGATGCGATGCGAGGCGATGTAAGGCGATGCGATGCGATGCGATGCGATGCGATGCGAGGCGATGTGAGGCGATGCGATGCGATGCAATGCGATGCGAGGCAATGCGAGGCGATGCGAGGCGATGTGAGGCGATGCGATGCGATGCGATGCGATGCGATGCGAGGCGATGCGAGGCGATGTGAGGCGATGCGATGCGATGCAATGCGATGCGAGGCAATGCGAGGCGATGCGATGCGATGCGACGCGATGCGATGCGATATGATGCGATGCGATGCGATGCGAGGCGATGCGATGCGAAGCGATGCGAGGCGATGTGAGGCGATGCGATGCGATGCGATGCGAGGCGATGCGATGCGAGGCGATGCGAGGCGATGTGAGGCGATGCGATGCGATGCGATGCGATGCGATGCGAGGCGATGCGAGGCGATGTGAGGCGATGCGGTGCGATGCAATGCGGTGCGAGGCAATGCGAGGCGATGCGATGCGATGCGACGCGATGCGATGCGATATGATGCGATGCGATGTGAGGCGATGCGATGCGATGCGATGCGAGGCGATGCGATGCGAGGCGATGCGAGGCGATGCGAGGCGATGCGAGGCGATGCGATACGATGCGATGCGATGCGATGCGATGCGAGGCGATGCGAGGCGATGCGAGGCGATGCGAGGCGATGCGATGCGATGCGATGCGATGCGATGCGAGGCGATGCGATGCGATGCGATGCGATGCGATGCGATGCGATGCGAGGCGATGCGATGCGATGCGATGCGAGGCGATGCGAGGTGATGCGAGGCGGTGCGATGCGATGCGATGCGATGCGATGCGTTGAGATGAGATGCGATGCGAGGCGATGCGATACGATGCGATGCGATGCGATGCGATGCTATGCGATGCGATGCGAAGCGATGCGAGGCGATGCGAGGCGATGCTATGCGATGCGATGCGAGGCGATGCGATGCGATGAGATGCGATGCGATGCGATGAGATGCGATGCGATGCGATGCGATGCGAGGCGATGCTATGCGATGCGATGCGAGGCGATGCGAGGCGATGCGAGGCGATGCGATGCGATGAGATGCGATGCGATGCGATGCGATGCGAGGCGATGCGGTGCGATGCGATGCGATGCGATGCGAGGCGATGCGATGCGATGCGATGCGATGCGATGCGATGCGATGCGAGGCGATGCGATGCGATGCGATGCGAGGCGATGCGAGGTGATGCGAGGCGGTGCGAGGCGATGCGAGGCGATGCGATGCGACGCGATGCGATGCGATGAGATGCGATGCGATGAGATACGATACGATACGATGCGATGCGATGCGAGGCGATGTGAGGCGATGCGATGCGATGCGATGCGATGCGATGCGATGCGATGCGATGCGAGGCGATGCGAGGCGATGCGATGCGATGCGATGCGATGCGATGCGAGGCGATGCGATGCGATGCGATGCGATGCGATGCGATGCGATGCGAGGCGATGCGATGCGATGCGATGCGAGGCGATGCGAGGTGATGCGAGGCGGTGCGATGCGATGCGATGCGTTGAGATGAGATGCGATGCGAGGCGATGCGATACGATGCGATGCGATGCGATGCGATGCTATGCGATGCGATGCGAGGCGATGCGAGGCGATGCGAGGCGATGCTATGCGATGCGATGCGAGGCGATGCGATGCGATGAGATGCGATGCGATGCGATGAGATGCGATGCGATGCGATGCGATGCGAGGCGATGCTATGCGATGCGATGCGAGGCGATGCGAGGCGATGCGAGGCGATGCGATGCGATGAGATGCGATGCGATGCGATGCGATGCGAGGCGATGCGATGCGATGCGATGCGATGCGATGCGATGCGAGGCGATGCGAGGCGATGCGAGGCGATGCGATGCGACGCGATGCGATGCGATATGATGCGATGCGATGCGATGCGAGGCGATGCGAGGCGATGCGAGGTGATGCGAGGCGATGCGATGCGACGAGATGCGATGCGATGCGCTACGATACGATACGATGCGATGCGATGCGAGGCGATGTGAGGCGATGCGATGCGATGCGATGCGATGCGATGCGAGGCGATGCGATGCGATATGATGCGATGCGATGCGATGCGAGGCGATGCGATGCGAGGCGATGCGAGGCGATGTGAGGCGATGCGATGCGATGCGTTGCGAGGCGATGCGATGCGAGGCGATGCGAGGCGATGTGAGGCGATGCGATGCGATGCGATGCGATGCGATGCGAGGCGATGCGAGGCGATGTGAGGCGATGCGATGCGATGCAATGCGATGCGAGGCAATGCGAGGCGATGCGATGCGATGCGATACGATGCGATGCGAGGCGATGCGAGGCGATGCGAGGCGATGCGATGCGATGAGATGCCATGCGATGCGATACGATGCGATGCGATGCGATGAGATGCGAGGCGATGCGAGGCGATGCGAGGCGATGCGAGGCGATGCGATGCGATGCGATGCGATGCGATGCGAGGCGATGCGATGCGATGCGATGCAATGCAATGCGATGCGATGCTATGCGATGAGATGCGAGGCGATGCGAGGCGATGCGAGGCGATGCGATGCGATGAGATGCGATGCGATGCGATGCGATGCGATGCGATGCGAGGCGATGCGAGGCGATGCGAGGCGATGCGAGGCGATGCGAAGCGATGCGATCTGATGCGATGCGAGGCGATGCGAGGCGATGCGATGCGTTGAGATGAGATGCGAGGCGATGCGATGCGATGCGAAGCGATGCGAGGCGATGTGAGGCGATGCGATGCGATGCGATGCGAGGCGATGCGATGCGAGGCGATGCGAGGCGATGTGAGGCGATGCGATGCGATGCGATGCGATGCGATGCGAGGCGATGCGAGGCGATGTGAGGCGATGCGATGCGATGCAATGCGGTGCGAGGCAATGCGAGGCGATGCGATGCGATGCGACGCGATGCGATGCGATATGATGCGATGCGATGTGAGGCGATGCGATGCGATGCGATGCGAGGCGATGCGATGCGATGCGAGGCGATGCGAGGCGATGCGAGGCGATGCGATACGATGCGATGCGATGCGATGCGATGCGAGGCGATGCGAGGCGATGCGAGGCGATGCGAGGCGATGCGATGCGATGCGATGCGATGCGATGCGAGGCGATGCGATGCGATGCGATGCGATGCGATGCGATGCGATGCGAGGCGATGCGATGCGATGCGATGCGAGGCGATGCGAGGTGATGCGAGGCGGTGCGATGCGATGCGATGCGATGCGATGCGTTGAGATGAGATGCGATGCGAGGCGATGCGATACGATGCGATGCGATGCGATGCGATGCTATGCGATGCGATGCGAAGCGATGCGAGGCGATGCGAGGCGATGCTATGCGATGCGATGCGAGGCGATGCGATGCGATGAGATGCGATGCGATGCGATGAGATGCGATGCGATGCGATGCGATGCGAGGCGATGCTATGCGATGCGATGCGAGGCGATGCGAGGCGATGCGAGGCGATGCGATGCGATGAGATGCGATGCGATGCGATGCGATGCGAGGCGATGCGGTGCGATGCGATGCGATGCGATGCGAGGCGATGCGATGCGATGCGATGCGATGCGATGCGATGCGATGCGAGGCGATGCGATGCGATGCGATGCGAGGCGATGCGAGGTGATGCGAGGCGGTGCGAGGCGATGCGAGGCGATGCGATGCGACGCGATGCGATGCGATGAGATGCGATGCGATGAGATACGATACGATACGATGCGATGCGATGCGAGGCGATGTGAGGCGATGCGATGCGATGCGATGCGATGCGATGCGATGCGATGCGATGCGAGGCGATGCGAGGCGATGCGATGCGATGCGATGCGATGCGATGCGAGGCGATGCGATGCGATGCGATGCGATGCGATGCGATGCGATGCGAGGCGATGCGATGCGATGCGATGCGAGGCGATGCGAGGTGATGCGAGGCGGTGCGATGCGATGCGATGCGTTGAGATGAGATGCGATGCGAGGCGATGCGATACGATGCGATGCGATGCGATGCGATGCTATGCGATGCGATGCGAGGCGATGCGAGGCGATGCGAGGCGATGCTATGCGATGCGATGCGAGGCGATGCGATGCGATGAGATGCGATGCGATGCGATGAGATGCGATGCGATGCGATGCGATGCGAGGCGATGCTATGCGATGCGATGCGAGGCGATGCGATGCGATGCGATGCGAGGCGATGCGAGGTGATGCGAGGCGGTGCGAGGCGATGCGAGGCGATGCGATGCGACGCGATGCGATGCGATGAGATGCGATGCGATGAGATACGATACGATACGATGCGATGCGATGCGAGGCGATGTGAGGCGATGCGATGCGATGCGATGCGATGCGATGCGATGCGATGCGATGCGATGCGATGCGAGGCGATGCGATGCGATGCGATGCGATGCGATGCGAGGCGATGCGATGCGATGCGATGCGATGCGATGCGATGCGATGCGAGGCGATGCGATGCGATGCGATGCGAGGCGATGCGAGGTGATGCGAGGCGGTGCGATGCGATGCGATGCGTTGAGATGAGATGCGATGCGAGGCGATGCGATACGATGCGATGCGATGCGATGCGATGCTATGCGATGCGATGCGAGGCGATGCGAGGCGATGCGAGGCGATGCTATGCGATGCGATGCGAGGCGATGCGATGCGATGAGATGCGATGCGATGCGATGAGATGCGATGCGATGCGATGCGATGCGAGGCGATGCTATGCGATGCGATGCGAGGCGATGCGAGGCGATGCGAGGCGATGCGATGCGATGAGATGCGATGCGATGCGATGCGATGCGAGGCGATGCGATGCGATGCGATGCGATGCGATGCGATGCGAGGCGATGCGAGGCGATGCGAGGCGATGCGATGCGACGCGATGCGATGCGATATGATGCGATGCGATGCGATGCGAGGCGATGCGAGGCGATGCGAGGTGATGCGAGGCGATGCGATGCGACGAGATGCGATTAGATGCGCTACGATACGATACGATGCGATGCGATGCGAGGCGATGTGAGGCGATGCGATGCGATGCGATGCGATGCGATGCGAGGCGATGCGATGCGATATGATGCGATGCGATGCGATGCGATGCGATGCGATGCGATGCGAGGCGATGCGAGGCGATGTGAGGCGATGCGATGCGATGCAATGCGATGCGAGGCAATGCGAGGCGATGCGATGCGATGCGATACGATGCGATGCGAGGCGATGCGAGGCGATGCGAGGCGATGCGATGCGATGAGATGCCATGCGATGCGATACGATGCGATGCGATGCGATGAGATGCGAGGCGATGCGAGGCGATGCGAGGCGATGCGAGGCGATGCGATGCGATGCGATGCGATGCGATGCGAGGCGATGCGATGCGATGCGATGCAATGCAATGCGATGCGATGCTATGCGATGAGATGCGAGGCGATGCGAGGCGATGCGAGGCGATGCGATGCGAGGCGATGCGATGCGATGCGATGCGAGGCGATGCGAGGTGATGCGAGGCGGTGCGATGCGATGCGATGCGTTGAGATGAGATGCGATGCGAGGCGATGCGATACGATGCGATGCGATGCGATGCGATGCGATGCGATGCGAGGCGATGCGATGCGATGCGATGCGAGGCGATGCGAGGTGATGCGAGGCGGTGCGATGCGATGCGATGCGTTGAGATGAGATGCGATGCGAGGCGATGCGATACGATGCGATGCGATGCGATGCGATGCTATGCGATGCGATGCGATGCGATGCGATGCGAGGCGATGCGATGCGATGCGATGCAATGCAATGCGATGCGATGCTATGCGATGAGATGCGAGGCGATGCGAGGCGATGCGATGCGATGCGATGCGAGGCGATGCGATGCGATGCGATGCGAGGCGATGCGAGGTGATGCGAGGCGGTGCGATGCGATGCGATGCGTTGAGATGAGATGCGATGCGAGGCGATGCGATACGATGCGATGCGATGCGATGCGATGCTATGCGATGCGATGCGAGGCGATGCGAGGCGATGCGAGGCGATGCTATGCGATGCGATGCGAGGCGATGCGATGCGATGAGATGCGATGCGATGCGATGAGATGCGATGCGATGCGATGCGATGCGAGGCGATGCTATGCGATGCGATGCGAGGCGATGCGATGCGATGCGATGCGAGGCGATGCGAGGTGATGCGAGGCGGTGCGAGGCGATGCGAGGCGATGCGATGCGACGCGATGCGATGCGATGAGATGCGATGCGATGAGATACGATACGATACGATGCGATGCGATGCGAGGCGATGTGAGGCGATGCGATGCGATGCGATGCGATGCGATGCGATGCGATGCGATGCGAGGCGATGCGAGGCGATGCGATGCGATGCGATGCGATGCGATGCGAGGCGATGCGATGCGATGCGATGCGATGCGATGCGATGCGATGCGAGGCGATGCGATGCGATGCGATGCGAGGCGATGCGAGGTGATGCGAGGCGGTGCGATGCGATGCGATGCGTTGAGATGAGATGCGATGCGAGGCGATGCGATACGATGCGATGCGATGCGATGCGATGCTATGCGATGCGATGCGAGGCGATGCGAGGCGATGCGAGGCGATGCTATGCGATGCGATGCGAGGCGATGCGATGCGATGAGATGCGATGCGATGCGATGAGATGCGATGCGATGCGATGCGATGCGAGGCGATGCTATGCGATGCGATGCGAGGCGATGCGAGGCGATGCGAGGCGATGCGATGCGATGAGATGCGATGCGATGCGATGCGATGCGAGGCGATGCGATGCGATGCGATGCGATGCGATGCGATGCGAGGCGATGCGAGGCGATGCGAGGCGATGCGATGCGACGCGATGCGATGCGATATGATGCGATGCGATGCGATGCGAGGCGATGCGAGGCGATGCGAGGTGATGCGAGGCGATGCGATGCGACGAGATGCGATGCGATGCGCTACGATACGATACGATGCGATGCGATGCGAGGCGATGTGAGGCGATGCGATGCGATGCGATGCGATGCGATGCGAGGCGATGCGATGCGATATGATGCGATGCGATGCGATGCGAGGCGATGCGATGCGAGGCGATGCGAGGCGATGTGAGGCGATGCGATGCGATGCGTTGCGAGGCGATGCGATGCGAGGCGATGCGAGGCGATGTGAGGCGATGCGATGCGATGCGATGCGATGCGATGCGAGGCGATGCGAGGCGATGTGAGGCGATGCGATGCGATGCAATGCGATGCGAGGCAATGCGAGGCGATGCGATGCGATGCGATACGATGCGATGCGAGGCGATGCGAGGCGATGCGAGGCGATGCGATGCGATGAGATGCCATGCGATGCGATACGATGCGATGCGATGCGATGAGATGCGAGGCGATGCGAGGCGATGCGAGGCGATGCGAGGCGATGCGATGCGATGCGATGCGATGCGATGCGAGGCGATGCGATGCGATGCGATGCAATGCAATGCGATGCGATGCTATGCGATGAGATGCGAGGCGATGCGAGGCGATGCGAGGCGATGCGATGCGATGAGATGCGATGCGATGCGATGCGATGCGATGCGATGCGAGGCGATGCGAGGCGATGCGAGGCGATGCGAGGCGATGCGAAGCGATGCGATCTGATGCGATGCGAGGCGATGCGAGGCGATGCGATGCGTTGAGATGAGATGCGAGGCGATGCGATGCGATGCGAGGCGATGCGAGGCGATGCGATGCGATGCGATGCGATGCGATGCGAGGCGATGCGATGCGATGCGATGCGATGCGATGCGATGCGATGCGAGGCGATGCGATGCGATGCGATGCGAGGCGATGCGAGGTGATGCGAGGCGGTGCGATGCGATGCGATGCGATGCGATGCGTTGAGATGAGATGCGATGCGAGGCGATGCGATACGATGCGATGCGATGCGATGCGATGCTATGCGATGCGATGCGAAGCGATGCGAGGCGATGCGAGGCGATGCTATGCGATGCGATGCGAGGCGATGCGATGCGATGAGATGCGATGCGATGCGATGAGATGCGATGCGATGCGATGCGATGCGAGGCGATGCTATGCGATGCGATGCGAGGCGATGCGAGGCGATGCGAGGCGATGCGATGCGATGAGATGCGATGCGATGCGATGCGATGCGAGGCGATGCGGTGCGATGCGATGCGATGCGATGCGAGGCGATGCGATGCGATGCGATGCGATGCGAAGCGATGCGAGGTGATGCGAGGCGATGCGATGCTATGCGATGCGATGAGATGCGATGCGATGCGATGCGATGCGAGGCGATGCGGTGCGATGCGATGCGATGCGATGCGATGCGATGCGATGCTATGCGATGCGATGCGAAGCGATGCGAGGTGATGCGAGGCGATGCGATGCGATGAGATGCGATGCGATGCGATGAGATGCGATGCGATGCGATGCGCTGCGATGCGATGCGATGCGATGCTATGCGATGCGATGCGAAGCGATGCGAGGTGATGCGAGGCGATGCGATGCGATGAGATGCGATGCGATGCGATGAGATGCGATGCGATGCGATGCGCTGCGAGGCGATGCTATGCGATGCGATGCGATGCGAGGCGATGCGAGGCGATGCGAGGCGATGCGATGCGACGCGATGCGATGCGAGGCGATGCGATGCGATGAGATGCGATGCGATGCGATGAGATGCGATGCGATGCGATGCGGTGCGTGCGATGCGATGCGATGCGCTGCGAGGCGATGCTATGCGATGCGATGCGATGCGAGGCGATGCGAGGCGATGCGAGGCGATGCGATGCGACGCGATGCGATGCGAGGCGATGCGATGCGATGAGATGCGATGCGATGCGATGAGATGCGATGCGATGCGATGCGGTGCGATGCGATGCGATGCGATGCGATGCGATGCGAGGCGATGCGAGGCGATGCGAGGCGATGCGATGCGATGCGATGCGATGCGATGAGATGCGAGGCGATGCGAGGCGATGCGATGCGAGGCGATGCGATGCGATGCGATGCGAGGCGATGCGAGGCGATGCGAGGCGATGCGAGGCGATGCGATGCGATGCGATGCGATGCGATGCGATGCGAGGCGATGCGAGGCGATGCTAGGCGATGCGATGCGATGCGAGGCAATGCGAGGCGATGCGATGCGATGCGATGCGAGGCGATGCGAGGCGATGCGATGCGATGCGATGCGATGCGATGCGAGGCGATGCGATGCGATGCGATGCGATGCGATGCGATGCTATGCGAGGCGATGCGATGCGATGCGATGCGAGGCGATGCGAGGTGATGCGAGGCGGTGCGATGCGATGCGATGCGATGCGATGCGTTGAGATGAGATGCGATGCGAGGCGATGCGATACGATGCGATGCGATGCGATGCGATGCTATGCGATGCGATGCGAGGCGATGCGAGGCGATGCGAGGCGATGCTATGCGATGCGATGCGAGGCGATGCGATGCGATGAGATGCGATGCGATGCGATGAGATGCGATGCGATGCGATGCGATGCGAGGCGATGTGAGGCGATGCGATGCGATGCAATGCGATGCGAGGCAATGCGAGGCGATGCGAGGCGATGTGAGGCGATGTAAGGCGATGCGATGCGATGCGATGCGATGCGATGCGATGCGAGGCGATGCGATGCGATGCGAGGCGATGCGATGCGATGCGATGCGATGCGATGCGATGCGATGCGAGGCGATGCGATGCGATGCGATGCGATGCGATGCGAGGCGATGCGATGCGATGCGATGCGATGCGATGCGATGCGATGCGAGGCGATGCGATGCGATGCGATGCGAGGCGATGCGAGGTGATGCGAGGCGGTGCGATGCGATGCGATGCGATGCGATGCGTTGAGATGAGATGCGATGCGAGGCGATGCGATACGATGCGATGCGATGCGATGCGATGCGATGCGAGGCGATGCGAGGCGATGCGAGGCGATGCTATGCGATGCGATGCGAGGCGCTGCGAGGCGATGCGAGGCGATGCGATGCGATGCGATGCGAGGCGATGCGATGCGATGCGATGCGAGGCGATGCGAGGCGATGCGAGGTGATGCGAGGCGATGCGATGCGATGAGATGCGATGCGATGCGATACGATACGATACGATGCGATGCGATGCGATACGATACGATACGATGCGATGCGATGCGAGGCGATGTAAGGCGATGCGATGCGATGCGATGCGATGCGATGCGAGGCGATGTGAGGCGATGCGATGCGATGCAATGCGATGCGAGGCAATGCGAGGCGATGCGAGGCGATGTGAGGCGATGCGATGCGATGCGATGCGAGGCGATGCGATGCGAGGCGATGCGAGGCGATGTGAGGCGATGCGATGCGATGCGATGCGAGGCGATGCGATGCGAGGCGATGCGAGGCGATGTGAGGCGATGCGATGCGATGCGATGCGATGCGATGCGAGGCGATGCGAGGCGATGTGAGGCGATGCGATGCGATGCAATGCGATGCGAGGCAATGCGAGGCGATGCGATGCGATGCGACGCGATGCGATGCGATATGATGCGATGCGATGTGAGGCGATGCGATGCGATGCGATGCGAGGCGATGCGATGCGAGGCGATGCGAGGCGATGCGAGGCGATGCGAGGCGATGCGATACGATGCGATGCGATGCGATGCGATGCGAGGCGATGCAAGGCGATGCGAGGCGATGCGAGGCGATGAGATGCGATGCGATGCGATGCGATGCGATGCGATGCGAGGCGATGCGATGCGATGCGATGCGAGGCGATGCATGCGAGGCGGTGCGATGCGATGCGATGCGATGCTATGCGATGCGATGCGAAGCGATGCGAGGTGATGCGAGGCGATGCGATGCGATGAGATGCGATGCGATGCGATGAGATGCGATGCGATGCGATGCGCTGCGATGCGATGCGATGCGATGCTATGCGATGCGATGCGAAGCGATGCGAGGTGATGCGAGGCGATGCGATGCGATGAGATGCGATGCGATGCGATGAGATGCGATGCGATGCGATGCGCTGCGAGGCGATGCTATGCGATGCGATGCGATGCGAGGCGATGCGAGGCGATGCGAGGCGATGCGATGCGACGCGATGCGATGCGAGGCGATGCGATGCGATGAGATGCGATGCGATGCGATGAGATGCGATGCGATGCGATGCGGTGCGTGCGATGCGATGCGATGCGCTGCGAGGCGATGCTATGCGATGCGATGCGATGCGAGGCGATGCGAGGCGATGCGAGGCGATGCGATGCGACGCGATGCGATGCGAGGCGATGCGATGCGATGAGATGCGATGCGATGCGATGAGATGCGATGCGATGCGATGCGGTGCGATGCGATGCGATGCGATGCGATGCGATGCGAGGCGATGCGTGGCGATGCGAGGCGATGCGATGCGATGCGATGCGATGCGATGAGATGCGAGGCGATGCGAGGCGATGCGATGCGAGGCGATGCGATGCGATGCGATGCGAGGCGATGCGAGGCGATGCGAGGCGATGCGAGGCGATGCGATGCGATGCGATGCGATGCGATGCGATGCGAGGCGATGCGAGGCGATGCTAGGCGATGCGATGCGATGCGAGGCAATGCGAGGCGATGCGATGCGATGCGATGCGAGGCGATGCGAGGCGATGCGATGCGATGCGATGCGATGCGATGCGAGGCGATGCGATGCGATGCGATGCGATGCGATGCGATGCTATGCGAGGCGATGCGATGCGATGCGATGCGAGGCGATGCGAGGTGATGCGAGGCGGTGCGATGCGATGCGATGCGATGCGATGCGTTGAGATGAGATGCGATGCGAGGCGATGCGATACGATGCGATGCGATGCGATGCGATGCTATGCGATGCGATGCGAGGCGATGCGAGGCGATGCGAGGCGATGCTATGCGATGCGATGCGAGGCGATGCGATGCGATGAGATGCGATGCGATGCGATGAGATGCGATGCGATGCGATGCGATGCGATGCGATGCGAGGCGATGCGAGGCGATGCTAGGCGATGCGATGCGAAGCGATGCGATGCGATATGATGCGATGCGATGCGATGCGAGGCGATGCGAGGCGATGCGAGGTGATGCGAGGCGATGCGATGAGATGCGATGCGATGCGATGAGATGCGATGCGATGCGATGCGCTGCGAGGCGATGCTATGCGATGCGATGCGATGCGAGGCGATGCGAGGCGATGCGAGGCGATGCGATGCGACGCGATGCGATGCGAGGCGATGCGATGCGATGAGATGCGATGCGATGCGATGAGATGCGATGCGATGCGATGCGGTGCGATGCGATGCGATGCGATGCGATGCGATGCGAGGCGATGCGAGGCGATGCGAGGCGATGCGATGCGATGCGATGCGATGCGATGCGGTGCGATGCGATGCGATGCGATGCGATGCGATGCGAGGCGATGCGATGCGATGCGATGCGAGGCGATGCGAGGCGATGCGAGGCGATGCGAGGCGATGCGAGGCGATGCGATGCGATGCGATGCGATGCGAGGCGATGCGAGGCGATGCGAGGCGATGCGAGGCGATGCGATGCGATGAGATGCAATGCGATGCGATACGATGCGATGCGATGCGATGAGATGCGAGGCGATGCGAGGCGATGCGAGGCGATGCGAGGCGATGCGATGCGATGAGATGCGATGCGATGCGATGCGAGGCGATGCGATGCGATGCGATGCGTTGAGATGAGATGCGATGCGATGCGATGCGAGGCGATGCGATGCGATGCGATGCGATGCGATGCGATGCGATGCGAGGCGATGCGAGGCGATGCTAGGCGATGCGATGCGAAGCGATGCGATGCGATATGATGCGATGCGATGCGATGCGAGGCGATGCGAGGCGATGCGAGGTGATGCGAGGCGATGCGATGCGATGAGATGCGATGCGATGCGATACGATACGATACGATGCGATGCGAGGCGATGCGATGCGATGAGATGCGATGCGATGCGATGAAATGCGATGCGATGCGATGCGATGCGAGGCGATGCTATGCGCTGCGAGGCGATGCGAGGCGATGCGATGCGATGAGATGCGATGCGAAGCGATGCGATGCGATGAGATGCGATGCGATGCGATGCGATGCGATGCGATGCTATGCGATGCGATGCGAGGCGCTGCGAGGCGATGCGAGGCGATGCGATGCGATGAGATGCGATGCGATGCGATGCGATGCTAGGCGATGCGATGCGATGCGATGCGATGCGATGCGATGCGAGGCGATGCGAGGCGATGCGATGCGAGGCGATGCGAGGCGATGCAAAGCGATGCAATCCGATGCGATGCGAGGCGATGCGATGCGATGCGAGGCGATGCTATGCGATGCGATGCGAGGCGATGCGATGCGATGCGAGGTGATGCGAGGCGATGCGATGCGATGCGATGCGATGCGATGCGAGGCGATGCGATGCGATGCGATGCGATGCGATGCGATGCGAGGCGATGCGATGCGATGCGATGCGATGCGATGCGATGCGATGCGAGGCGATGCGATGCGATGCGATGCGATGCGATGCGAGGCGATGCGATGCGATGCGATGCGATGCGATGCGATGCGATGCGAGGCGATGCGATGCGATGCGATGCGAGGCGATGCGAGGTGATGCGAGGCGGTGCGATGCGATGCGATGCGATGCGATGCGTTGAGATGAGATGCGATGCGAGGCGATGCGATACGATGCGATGCGATGCGATGCGATGCGATGCGAGGCGATGCGAGGCGATGCGAGGCGATGCTATGCGATGCGATGCGAGGCGCTGCGAGGCGATGCGAGGCGATGCGATGCGATGCGATGCGAGGCGATGCGATGCGATGCGATGCGATGCGATGCGATGCAATGCGAGGCGATGCGAGGCGATGCTAGGCGATGCGATGCGAAGCGATGCGATGCGATATGATGCGATGCAATGCGATGCGAGGCGATGCGAGGCGATGCGAGGTGATGCGAGGCGATGCGATGCGATGAGATGCGATGCGATGCGATACGATACGATACGATGCGATGCGATGCGATACGATACGATACGATGCGATGCGATGCGAGGCGATGTAAGGCGATGCGATGCGATGCGATGCGATGCGATGCGAGGCGATGTGAGGCGATGCGATGCGATGCAATGCGATGCGAGGCAATGCGAGGCGATGCGAGGCGATGTGAGGCGATGCGATGCGATGCGATGCGAGGCGATGCGATGCGAGGCGATGCGAGGCGATGTGAGGCGATGCGATGCGATGCGATGCGAGGCGATGCGATGCGAGGCGATGCGAGGCGATGTGAGGCGATGCGATGCGATGCGATGCGATGCGATGCGAGGCGATGCGAGGCGATGTGAGGCGATGCGATGCGATGCAATGCGATGCGAGGCAATGCGAGGCGATGCGATGCGATGCGACGCGATGCGATGCGATATGATGCGATGCGATGTGAGGCGATGCGATGCGATGCGATGCGAGGCGATGCGATGCGAGGCGATGCGAGGCGATGCGAGGCGATGCGAGGCGATGCGATACGATGCGATGCGATGCGATGCGATGCGAGGCGATGCAAGGCGATGCGAGGCGATGCGAGGCGATGAGATGCGATGCGATGCGATGCGATGCGATGCGATGCGAGGCGATGCGATGCGATGCGATGCGAGGCGATGCATGCGAGGCGGTGCGATGCGATGCGATGCGATGCTATGCGATGCGATGCGAAGCGATGCGAGGTGATGCGAGGCGATGCGATGCGATGAGATGCGATGCGATGCGATGAGATGCGATGCGATGCGATGCGCTGCGATGCGATGCGATGCGATGCTATGCGATGCGATGCGAAGCGATGCGAGGTGATGCGAGGCGATGCGATGCGATGAGATGCGATGCGATGCGATGAGATGCGATGCGATGCGATGCGCTGCGAGGCGATGCTATGCGATGCGATGCGATGCGAGGCGATGCGAGGCGATGCGAGGCGATGCGATGCGACGCGATGCGATGCGAGGCGATGCGATGCGATGAGATGCGATGCGATGCGATGAGATGCGATGCGATGCGATGCGGTGCGTGCGATGCGATGCGATGCGCTGCGAGGCGATGCTATGCGATGCGATGCGATGCGAGGCGATGCGAGGCGATGCGAGGCGATGCGATGCGACGCGATGCGATGCGAGGCGATGCGATGCGATGAGATGCGATGCGATGCGATGAGATGCGATGCGATGCGATGCGGTGCGATGCGATGCGATGCGATGCGATGCGATGCGAGGCGATGCGTGGCGATGCGAGGCGATGCGATGCGATGCGATGCGATGCGATGAGATGCGAGGCGATGCGAGGCGATGCGATGCGAGGCGATGCGATGCGATGCGATGCGAGGCGATGCGAGGCGATGCGAGGCGATGCGAGGCGATGCGATGCGATGCGATGCGATGCGATGCGATGCGAGGCGATGCGAGGCGATGCTAGGCGATGCGATGCGATGCGAGGCAATGCGAGGCGATGCGATGCGATGCGATGCGAGGCGATGCGAGGCGATGCGATGCGATGCGATGCGATGCGATGCGAGGCGATGCGATGCGATGCGATGCGATGCGATGCGATGCTATGCGAGGCGATGCGATGCGATGCGATGCGAGGCGATGCGAGGTGATGCGAGGCGGTGCGATGCGATGCGATGCGATGCGATGCGTTGAGATGAGATGCGATGCGAGGCGATGCGATACGATGCGATGCGATGCGATGCGATGCTATGCGATGCGATGCGAGGCGATGCGAGGCGATGCGAGGCGATGCTATGCGATGCGATGCGAGGCGATGCGATGCGATGAGATGCGATGCGATGCGATGAGATGCGATGCGATGCGATGCGATGCGATGCGATGCGAGGCGATGCGAGGCGATGCTAGGCGATGCGATGCGAAGCGATGCGATGCGATATGATGCGATGCGATGCGATGCGAGGCGATGCGAGGCGATGCGAGGTGATGCGAGGCGATGCGATGAGATGCGATGCGATGCGATGAGATGCGATGCGATGCGATGCGCTGCGAGGCGATGCTATGCGATGCGATGCGATGCGAGGCGATGCGAGGCGATGCGAGGCGATGCGATGCGACGCGATGCGATGCGAGGCGATGCGATGCGATGAGATGCGATGCGATGCGATGAGATGCGATGCGATGCGATGCGGTGCGATGCGATGCGATGCGATGCGATGCGATGCGAGGCGATGCGAGGCGATGCGAGGCGATGCGATGCGATGCGATGCGATGCGATGCGGTGCGATGCGATGCGATGCGATGCGATGCGATGCGAGGCGATGCGATGCGATGCGATGCGAGGCGATGCGAGGCGATGCGAGGCGATGCGAGGCGATGCGAGGCGATGCGATGCGATGCGATGCGATGCGAGGCGATGCGAGGCGATGCGAGGCGATGCGAGGCGATGCGATGCGATGAGATGCAATGCGATGCGATACGATGCGATGCGATGCGATGAGATGCGAGGCGATGCGAGGCGATGCGAGGCGATGCGAGGCGATGCGATGCGATGAGATGCGATGCGATGCGATGCGAGGCGATGCGATGCGATGCGATGCGTTGAGATGAGATGCGATGCGATGCGATGCGAGGCGATGCGATGCGATGCGATGCGATGCGATGCGATGCGATGCGAGGCGATGCGAGGCGATGCTAGGCGATGCGATGCGAAGCGATGCGATGCGATATGATGCGATGCGATGCGATGCGAGGCGATGCGAGGCGATGCGAGGTGATGCGAGGCGATGCGATGCGATGAGATGCGATGCGATGCGATACGATACGATACGATGCGATGCGAGGCGATGCGATGCGATGAGATGCGATGCGATGCGATGAAATGCGATGCGATGCGATGCGATGCGAGGCGATGCTATGCGCTGCGAGGCGATGCGAGGCGATGCGATGCGATGAGATGCGATGCGAAGCGATGCGATGCGATGAGATGCGATGCGATGCGATGCGATGCGATGCGATGCTATGCGATGCGATGCGAGGCGCTGCGAGGCGATGCGAGGCGATGCGATGCGATGAGATGCGATGCGATGCGATGCGATGCTAGGCGATGCGATGCGATGCGATGCGATGCGATGCGATGCGAGGCGATGCGAGGCGATGCGATGCGAGGCGATGCGAGGCGATGCAAAGCGATGCAATCCGATGCGATGCGAGGCGATGCGATGCGATGCGAGGCGATGCTATGCGATGCGATGCGAGGCGATGCGATGCGATGCGAGGTGATGCGAGGCGATGCGATGCGATGCGATGCGATGCGATGCGAGGCGATGCGATGCGATGCGATGCGATGCGATGCGATGCGAGGCGATGCGATGCGATGCGATCTGATGCGATGCGAGGCGATGCGAGGCGATGCGATGCGATGCGATGCGAGGCGATGCGAGGCGATGCGATGCGATGCGATGCGATGCGATGCGAGGCGATGCGATGCGATGCGATGCGATGCGATGCGATGCGATGCGAGGCGATGCGATGCGATGCGATGCGAGGCGATGCGAGGTGATGCGAGGCGGTGCGATGCGATGCGATGCAATGCGATGCGTTGAGATGAGATGCGATGCGAGGCGATGCGATACGATGCGATGCGATGCGATGCGATGTTATGCGATGCGATGCGAGGCGATGCGAGGCGATGCGAGGCGATGCTATGCGATGCGATGCGAGGCGATGCGATGCGATGAGATGCGAGGCGATGCGATGCGATGAGATGCGATGCGATGCGATGCGATGCGAGGCGATGCGATGCGATGCGATGCGATGCGATGCGATGCGATGCGAGGCGATGCGAGGCGATGCTAGGCGATGCGATGCGAAGCGATGCGATGCGATATGATGCGATGCGATGCGATGCGAGGCGATGCGAGGCGATGCGAGGTGATGCGAGGCGATGCGATGCGATGAGATGCGATGCGATGCGATGCGATGCGATGCGATGCGAGGCGATGCGATGCGATGCGATGCGATGCGATGCGATGCGATGCGATGCGAGGCGATGCGATGCGATGCGATGCGAGGCGCTGCGAGGTGATGCGATGCGATGCGATGCGATGCGATGCGATGCGATGCGATGCGATGCGAGGCGATGCGATGCGATGCGATGCGAGGCGATGCGAGGTGATGCGAGGCGGTGCGATGCGATGAGATGCGATGCGATGCGATACGATACGATACGATGCGATGCGATGCGAGGTGATGCGAGGCGGTGCGATGCGATGCGATGCGATGCGATGCGATGCTATGCGATGCGATGCGAGGCGATGCGAGGCGATGCGAGGTGATGCGAGGCGGTGCGATGCGATGCGATGCGATGCGAGGTGATGCGAGGCGGTGCGATGCGATGCGATGCGTTGAGATGAGATGCGATGCGAGGCGATGCGATACGATGCGATGCGATGCGATGCGATGCTATGCGATGCGATGCGAGGCGATGCGAGGCGATGCGAATCGATGCTATGCGATGCGATGCGAGGCGATGCGATGCGATGAGATGCGATGCGATGCGATGAGATGCGATGCGATGCGATGCGATGCGAGGCGATGCTATGCGATGCGATGCGAGGCGATGCGAGGCGATGCGAGGCGATGCGATGCGATGAGATGCGATGCGATGCGATGCGATGCGAGGCGATGCGATGCGATGCGATGCGATGCGATGCGAGGCGATGCGAGGCGATGCGATGCGAGGCGATGCGAGGCGATGCAAAGCGATGCGATCCGATGCGATGCGAGGCGATGCGAGGCGATGCGATGCGATGCGATGCGATCTGATGCGATGCGAGGCAATGCGAGGCGATGCGATGCGATGCGAGGTGATGCGAGGCGATGCGATGCGATGCGATGCGATGCGATGCGAGGCGATGCGATGCGATGCGATGCGATGCGATGCGATGCGAGGCGATGCGATGCGATGCGATCTGATGCGATGCGAGGCGATGCGAGGCGATGCGATGCGATGCGATGCGAGGCGATGCGAGGCGATGCGATGCGATGCGATGCGATGCGATGCAATGCAATGCGATGCGATGCTATGCGATGAGATGCGAGGCGATGCGAGGCGATGCGAGGCGATGCGATGCGATGAGATGCGATGCGATGCGATGCGATGCGATGCGATGCGAGGCGATGCGAGGCGATGCAAGGCGATGCGAGGCGATGCGATGCGAGGCGATGCGATGCGATGCGAGGCGATGCGAGGCGATGCGAGGCGATGCGAGGCGATGCGATGCGATGCGATGCGATGCGATGCGAGGCGATGCGATGCGATGCGATGCGATGCGATGCGATGCGATGCGAGGCGATGCGATGCGATGCGATGCGAGGCGATGCGAGGTGATGCGAGGCGGTGCGATGCGATGCGATGCGATGCGATGCGTTGAGATGAGATGCGATGCAAGGCGATGCGATACGATGCGATGCGATGCGATGCGATGCTATGCTATGCGATGCGATGCGAGGCGATGCGATGCGATGAGATGCGATGCGATGCGATGAGATGCGATGCGATGCGATGCGATGCGAGGCGATGCTATGCGATGCGATGCGAGGCGATGCGAGGCGATGCGAGGCGATGCGATGCGATGAGATGCGATGCGATGCGATGCGATGCGAGGCGATGCGGTGCGATGCGATGCGATGCGATGCGAGGCGATGCGATGCGATGCGATGCGATGCGATGCGATGCGATGCGATGCGAGGCGATGCGATGCGATGCGATGCGAGGCGATGCGAGGTGATGCGAGGCGGTGCGATGCGATGAGATGCGATGCGATGCGATACGATACGATACGATGCGATGCGATGCGAGGCGATGTGAGGCGATGCGATGCGATGCGATGCGATGCGATGCGATGCGATGCGATGCGAGGCGATGCGAGGCGATGCGAGGCGATGCAAGGCGATGCGATGCGATGCGATGCGATGCGATGCGAGGCGATGCGATGCAATGCGATGCGATGCGATGCGATGCGATGCGAGGCGATGCGATGCGATGCAATGCGAGGCGATGCGAGGTGATGCGAGGCGGTGCGATGCGATGCGATGCGTTGAGATGAGATGCGATGCGAGGCGATGCGATACGATGCAATGCGATGCGATGCGATGCTATGCGATGCGATGCGAGGCGATGCGAGGCGATGCGAGGCGATGCGATGCGATGAGATGCGATGCGATGCGATGAGATGCGATGCGATGCGATGCGATGCGAGGCCATGCTATGCGATGCGATGCGAGGCGATGCGAGGCGATGCGAGGGATGCGATGCGATGAGATGCGATGCGATGCGATGCGAGGCGATGCGATGCGATGCGATGCGATGCGATGCGATGCGAGGCGATGCGAGGCGATGCGATGCGAGGCAATGCGAGGCGATGCAAAGCGATGCGATCCGATGCGATGCGAGGCGATGCGAGGCGATGCGATGCGATGCGATGCGATGCGATCTGATGCGATGCGAGGCGATGCGAGGCGATGCGATGCGATGCGATGCGAGGTGATGCGAGGCGATGCGATGCGATGCGATGCGATGCGATGCGAGGCGATGCGAGGCGATGCGATGCGATGCGATGCGATGCGATGCGATGCGAGGCGATGCGATGCGATGCGATCTGATGCGATGCGAGGCGATGCGAGGCGATGCGATGCGATGCGATGCGAGGCGATGCGAGGCGATGCGATGCGATGCGATGCGATGCGATGCAATGCAATGCGATGCGATGCTATGCGATGAGATGCGAGGCGATGCGAGGCGATGCGAGGCGATGCGATGCGATGAGATGCGATGCGATGCGATGCGATGCGATGCGATGCGAGGCGATGCGAGGCGATGCAAGGCGATGCGAGGCGATGCGATGCGAGGCGATGCGATGCGATGCGAGGCGATGCGAGGCGATGCGAGGCGATGCGAGGCGATGCGATGCGATGCGATGCGATGCGATGCGAGGCGATGCGATGCGATGCGATGCGATGCGATGCGATGCGATGCGAGGCGATGCGATGCGATGCGATGCGAGGCGATGCGAGGTGATGCGAGGCGGTGCGATGCGATGCGATGCGATGCGATGCGTTGAGATGAGATGCGATGCAAGGCGATGCGATACGATGCGATGCGATGCGATGCGATGCTATGCGATGCGATGCGAAGCGATGCGAGGCGATGCGAGGCGATGCTATGCGATGCGATGCGAGGCGATGCGATGCGATGAGATGCGATGCGATGCGATAAGATGCGATGCGATGCGATGCGATGCGAGGCGATGCTATGCGATGCGATGCGAGGCGATGCGAGGCGATGCGAGGCGATGCGATGCGATGAGATGCGATGCGATGCGATGCGATGCGAGGCGATGCGGTGCGATGCGATGCGATGCGATGCGAGGCGATGCGATGCGATGCGATGCGATGCGATGCGATGCGATGCGATGCGAGGCGATGCGATGCGATGCGATGCGAGGCGATGCGAGGTGATGCGAGGCGGTGCGATGCGATGAGATGCGATGCGATGCGATACGATACGATACGATGCGATGCGATGCGAGGCGATGTGAGGCGATGCGATGCGATGCGATGCGATGCGATGCGATGCGATGCGATGCGAGGCGATGCGAGGCGATGCGAGGCGATGCAAGGCGATGCGATGCGATGCGATGCGATGCGATGCGAGGCGATGCGATGCAAGGCGATGCGATGCGATGCGAGGCGATGCGATGCGAGGCGATGCGATGCGATGCAATGCGAGGCGATGCGAGGCGATGCGAGGCGATGCGAGGCGATGCAAGGCGATGCGATGCGATGCGATGCGATGCGATGCGAGGCGATGCGATGCGATGCAATGCGAGGCGATGCGATGCGAGGCGATGCGATGCGATGCAATGCGATGCGATGCGAGGCGATGCGAGGCGATGCGAGGCGATGCAAGGCGATGCGATGCGATGCGATGCGATGCGATGCGAGGCGATGCGATGCGATGCAATGCGAGGCGATGCGAGGTGATGCGAGGCGGTGCGATGCGATGCGATGCGTTGAGATGAGATGCGATGCGAGGCGATGCGATACGATGCAATGCGATGCGATGCGATGCTATGCGATGCGATGCGAGGCGATGCGAGGCGATGCGAGGCGATGCGATGCGATGAGATGCGATGCGATGCGATGAGATGCGATGCGATGCGATGCGATGCGAGGCCATGCTATGCGATGCGATGCGAGGCGATGCGAGGCGATGCGAGGGATGCGATGCGATGAGATGCGATGCGATGCGATGCGAGGCGATGCGATGCGATGCGATGCGATGCGATGCGATGCGAGGCGATGCGAGGCGATGCGATGCGAGGCAATGCGAGGCGATGCAAAGCGATGCGATCCGATGCGATGCGAGGCGATGCGAGGCGATGCGATGCGATGCGATGCGATGCGATCTGATGCGATGCGAGGCGATGCGAGGCGATGCGATGCGATGCGATGCGAGGTGATGCTAGGCGATGCGATGCGATGCGATGCGATGCGATGCGAGGCGATGCGATGCGATGCGATGCGATGCGATGCGATGCGAGGCGATGCGATGCGATGCGATCTGATGCGATGCGAGGCGATGCGAGGCGATGCGATGCGATGCGATGCGAGGCGATGCGAGGCGATGCGATGCGATGCGATGCGATGCGATGCAATGCAATGCGATGCGATGCTATGCGATGAGATGCGAGGCGATGCGAGGCGATGCGAGGCGATGCGATGCGATGAGATGCGATGCGATGCGATGCGATGCGATGCGATGCGAGGCGATGCGAGGCGATGCGAGGCGATGCGAGGCGATGCAAAGCGATGCGATCCGATGCGATGCGAGGCGATGCGAGGCGATGCGATGCGATGCGATGCGAGGTGATGCGAGGCGATGCAAAGCGATGCGATCTGATGCGATGCGAGGCGATGCGAGGCGATGCGATGCGATGCGATGCGAGGTGATGCAATGCGATGCGATGCGATGCGATGCGATGCGATGCGAGGCGATGCGAGGCGATGCGAGGCGATGCGAGGCGATGCAAAGCGATGCAAAGCGATGCGATCCGATGCGATGCGAGGCGATGCGAGGCGATGCGATGCGATGCGATGCGAGGTGATGCGAGGCGATGCAAAGCGATGCGATCTGATGCGATGCGAGGCGATGCGATGCGATGCGATGCGATGCGATGCGAGGCGATGCGATGCGATGCGATGCGATGCGATGCGATGCGATGCGAGGCGATGCGATGCGATGCGAGGCGATGCGAGGTGATGCGAGGCGGTGCGATGCGATGCGATGCGATGCGATGCGTTGAGATGAGATGCGATGCGAGGCGATGCGATACGATGCGATGCGATGCGATGCGATGCTATGCGATGCGATGCGAAGCGATGCGAGGCGATGCGAGGCGATGCTATGCGATGCGATGCGAGGCGATGCGATGCGATGAGATGCGATGCGATGCGATGAGATGCGATGCGATGCGATGCGATGCGAGGCGATGCTATGCGATGCGATGCGTGGCGATGCGAGGCGATGCGAGGCGATGCGATGCGATGAGATGCGATGCGATGCGATGCGATGCGAGGCGATGCGGTGCGATGCGATGCGATGCGATGCGATGCGATGCGATGCGATGCGATGCGAGGCGATGCGATGCGATGCGATGCGAGGCGATGCGAGGTGATGCGAGGCGGTGCGATGCGATGCGATGCGATACGATGCGAGGCGATGCGATGCAATGCGATGCGATGCGATGCGATGCGATGCGAGGCGATGCGATGCGATGCGATGCGAGGCGATGCGAGGTGATGCGAGGCGGTGCGATGCGATGCGATGCGTTGAGATGAGATGCGATGCGAGGCGATGCGATACGATGCGATGCGATGCGATGCGATGCTATGCGATGCGATACGAGGCGATGCGAGGCGATGCGAGGCGATGCTATGCGATGCGATGCGAGGCGATGCGATGCGATGAGATGCGATGCGATGCGATGCGATGCGAGGCGCTGCGAGGCGATGCGAGGCGATGCGATGCGATGAGATGCGATGCGATGCGATACGATACGATACGATGCGATGCGATGCGAGGCGATGTGAGGCGATGCGATGCGATGCGATGCGATGCGATGCGATGCGATGCGATGCGAGGCGATGCGAGGCGATGCGAGGCGATGCGAGGCGATGCGATGCGATGCGATGCGATGCGATGCGAGGCGATGCGATGCAATGCGATGCGATGCGATGCGATGCGATGCGAGGCGATGCGATGCGATGCGATGCGAGGCGATGCGAGGTGATGCGAGGCGGTGCGATGCGATGCGATGCGTTGAGATGAGATGCGATGCGAGGCGATGCGATACGATGCGATGCGATGCGATGCGATGCTATGCGATGCGATACGAGGCGATGCGAGGCGATGCGAGGCGATGCTATGCGATGCGATGCGAGGCGATGCGATGCGATGAGATGCGATGCGATGCGATGCGATGCGAGGCGCTGCGAGGCGATGCGAGGCGATGCGATGCGATGAGATGCGATGCGATGCGATGCGATGCGATGAGATGTGATGCGATGCGATGCGATGCGATGCGATGAGATGCGATGCGATGCGATGCGAGGCGATGCTATGCGATGCGATGCGAGGCGATGCGATGCGATGAGATGCGATGCGATGCGATGAGATGCGATGCGATGCTATGCGATGCGATGCGAGGCGCTGCGAGGCGATGCGAGGCGATGCGATGCGATGAAATGCGATGCGAGGCGATGCGATGCGATGAGATGCGATGCGATGCGATGCGATGCGATGCGATGCTATGCGATGCGATGCGAGGCGCTGCGAGGCGATGCGAGGCGATGCGATGCGATGAGATGCGATGCGATGCGATGCGATGCGAGGCGATGCGATGCGATGCGATGCGATGCGATGCGATGCGAGGCGATGCGATGCGAGGCGATGCAAAGCGATGCAATCCGATGCGATGCGAGGCGATGCGATGCGATGCGAGGCGATGCGATGCGATGCGATGCGATGCGATGCGATGCGAGGCGATGCGATGCGAGGCGATGCAAAGCGATGCAATCCGATGCGATGCGAGGCGATGCGATGCGATGCGAGGCGATGCTATGCGATGCGATGCGAGGCGATGCGATGCGATGCGAGGTGATGCGAGGCGATGCGATGCGATGCGATGCGATGCGATGCGAGGCGATGCGATGCGATGCGATGCGATGCGATGCGATGCGAGGCGATGCGATGCGATGCGATCTGATGCGATGCGAGGCGATGCGAGGCGATGCGATGCGATGCGATGCGAGGCGATGCGATGCGATGCGAGGCGATGCGAGGCGATGCGAGGCGATGCGAGGCGATGCGATGCGATGCGATGCGATGCGATGCAAGGCGATGCGATGCGATGCGATGCGATGCGATGCGATGCGATGCGAGGCGATGCGAGGTGATGCGAGGCGGTGCGATGCGATGCGATGCGATGCGATGCGTTGAGATGAGATGCGATGCGAGGCGATGCGATACGATGCGATGCGATGCGATGCGATGCTATGCGATGCGATGCGAAACGATGCGAGGCGATGCGAGGCGATGCTATGCGATGCGATGCGAGGCGCTGCGAGGCGATGCGAGGCGATGCGATGCGATGAGATGCGATGCGATGCGATGCGATGCGAGGCGATGCGATGCGATGCGATGCGATGCGATGCGATGCGAGGCGATGCGAGGCGATGCGATGCGAGGCGATGCGAGGCGATGCAAAGCGATGCAATCCGATGCGATGCGAGGCGATGCGATGCGATGCGAGGCGATGCTATGCGATGCGATGCGAGGCGATGCGATGCGATGCGATGCGAGGCGATGCGATGCGATGAGATGCGATGCGATGCGATGAGATGCGATGCGATGCGATGCGATGCGAGGCGATGCTATGCGATGCGATGCGTGGCGATGCGAGGCGATGCGAGGCGATGCGATGCGATGAGATGCGATGCGATGCGATGCGATGCGAGGCGATGCGGTGCGATGCGATGCGATGCGATGCGATGCGATGCGATGCGATGCGATGCGAGGCGATGCGATGCGATGCGATGCGAGGCGATGCGAGGTGATGCGAGGCGGTGCGATGCGATGAGATGCGATGCGATGCGATACGATACGATACGATGCGATGCGATGCGAGGCGATGTGAGGCGATGCGATGCGATGCGATGCGATGCGATGCGATGCGATGCGATGCGAGGCGATGCGAGGCGATGCGAGGCGATGCGAGGCGATGCGATGCGATGCGATGCGATGCGATGCGAGGCGATGCGATGCAATGCGATGCGATGCGATGCGATGCGATGCGAGGCGATGCGATGCGATGCGATGCGAGGCGATGCGAGGTGATGCGAGGCGGTGCGATGCGATGCGATGCGTTGAGATGAGATGCGATGCGAGGCGATGCGATACGATGCGATGCGATGCGATGCGATGCTATGCGATGCGATACGAGGCGATGCGAGGCGATGCGAGGCGATGCTATGCGATGAGATGCGATGCGATGCGATGCGATGCGATGAGATGCGATGCGATGCGATGCGATGCGATGCGATGAGATGCGATGCGATGCGATGCGAGGCGATGCTATGCGATGCGATGCGAGGCGATGCGATGCGATGAGATGCGATGCGATGCGATGAAATGCGATGCGATGCTATGCGATGCGATGCGAGGCGCTGCGAGGCGATGCGAGGCGATGCGATGCGATGAAATGCGATGCGAGGCGATGCGATGCGATGAGATGCGATGCGATGCGATGCGATGCGATGCGATGCTATGCGATGCGATGCGAGGCGCTGCGAGGCGATGCGAGGCGATGCGATGCGATGAGATGCGATGCGATGCGATGCGATGCGAGGCGATGCGATGCGATGCGATGCGATGCGATGCGATGCGAGGCGATGCGAGGCGATGCGATGCGAGGCGATGCGAGGCGATGCAAAGCGATGCAATCCGATGCGATGCGAGGCGATGCGATGCGATGCGAGGCGATGCTATGCGATGCGATGCGAGGCGATGCGATGCGATGCGAGGTGATGCGAGGCGATGCGATGCGATGCGATGCGATGCGATGCGAGGCGATGCGATGCGATGCGATGCGATGCGATGCGATGCGAGGCGATGCGATGCGATGCGATCTGATGCGATGCGAGGCGATGCGAGGCGATGCGATGCGATGCGATGCGAGGCGATGCGATGCGATGCGAGGCGATGCGAGGCGATGCGAGGCGATGCGAGGCGATGCGATGCGATGCGATGCGATGCGATGCAAGGCGATGCGATGCGATGCGATGCGATGCGATGCGATGCGATGCGAGGCGATGCGAGGTGATGCGAGGCGGTGCGATGCGATGCGATGCGATGCGATGCGTTGAGATGAGATGCGATGCGAGGCGATGCGATACGATGCGATGCGATGCGATGCGATGCTATGCGATGCGATGCGAAACGATGCGAGGCGATGCGAGGCGATGCTATGCGATGCGATGCGAGGCGCTGCGAGGCGATGCGAGGCGATGCGATGCGATGAGATGCGATGCGATGCGATGCGATGCGAGGCGATGCGATGCGATGCGATGCGATGCGATGCGATGCGAGGCGATGCGAGGCGATGCGATGCGAGGCGATGCGAGGCGATGCAAAGCGATGCAATCCGATGCGATGCGAGGCGATGCGATGCGATGCGAGGCGATGCTATGCGATGCGATGCGAGGCGATGCGATGCGATGCGATGCGAGGCGATGCGATGCGATGAGATGCGATGCGATGCGATGAGATGCGATGCGATGCGATGCGATGCGAGGCGATGCTATGCGATGCGATGCGTGGCGATGCGAGGCGATGCGAGGCGATGCGATGCGATGAGATGCGATGCGATGCGATGCGATGCGAGGCGATGCGGTGCGATGCGATGCGATGCGATGCGATGCGATGCGATGCGATGCGATACGAGGCGATGCGATGCGATGCGATGCGAGGCGATGCGAGGTGATGCGAGGCGGTGCGATGCGATGAGATGCGATGCGATGCGATACGATACGATACGATGCGATGCGGTGCGAGGCGATGTGAGGCGATGCGATGCGATGCGATGCGATGCGATGCGATGCGATGCGATGCGAGGCGATGCGAGGCGATGCGAGGCGATGCGAGGCGATGCGATGCGATGCGATGCGATGCGATGCGAGGCGATGCGATGCAATGCGATGCGATGCGATGCGATGCGATGCGAGGCGATGCGATGCGATGCGATGCGAGGCGATGCGAGGTGATGCGAGGCGGTGCGATGCGATGCGATGCGTTGAGATGAGATGCGATGCGAGGCGATGCGATACGATGCGATGCGATGCGATGCGATGCTATGCGATGCGATACGAGGCGATGCGAGGCGATGCGAGGCGATGCTATGCGATGCGATGCGAGGCGATGCGATGCGATGAGATGCGATGCGATGCGATGCGATGCGAGGCGCTGCGAGGCGATGCGAGGCGATGCGATGCGATGAGATGCGATGCGATGCGATGCGATGCGATGAGATGCGATGCGATGCGATGCGATGCGATGCGATGAGATGCGATGCGATGCGATGCGAGGCGATGCTATGCGATGCGATGCGAGGCGATGCGATGCGATGAGATGCGATGCGATGCGATGAGATGCGATGCGATGCTATGCGATGCGATGCTAGGCGCTGCGAGGCGATGCGAGGCGATGCGATGCGATGAAATGCGATGCGAGGCGATGCGATGCGATAAGATGCGATGCGATGCGATGCGATGCGATGCGATGCTATGCGATGCGATGCGAGGCGCTGCGAGGCGATGCGAGGCGATGCGATGCGATGAGATGCGATGCGATGCGATGCGATGCGAGGCGATGCGATGCGATGCGATGCGATGCGATGCGATGCGAGGCGATGCGAGGCGATGCGATGCGAGGCGATGCGAGGCGATGCAAAGCGATGCAATCCGATGCGATGCGAGGCGATGCGATGCGATGCGAGGCGATGCTATGCGATGCGATGCGAGGCGATGCGATGCGATGCGAGGTGATGCGAGGCGATGCGATGCGATGCGATGCGATGCGATGCGAGGCGATGCGATGCGATGCGATGCGATGCGATGCGATGCGAGGCGATGCGATGCGATGCGATCTGATGCGATGCGAGGCGATGCGAGGCGATGCGATGCGATGCGATGCGAGGCGATGCGATGCGATGCGAGGCGATGCGAGGCGATGCGAGGCGATGCGAGGCGATGCGATGCGATGCGATGCGATGCAAGGCGATGCGATGCGATGCGATGCGATGCGATGCGATGCGATGCGAGGCGATGCGAGGTGATGCGAGGCGGTGCGATGCGATGCGATGCGATGCGATGCGTTGAGATGAGATGCGATGCGAGGCGATGCGATACGATGCGATGCGATGCGATGCGATGCTATGCGATGCGATGCGAAACGATGCGAGGCGATGCGAGGCGATGCTATGCGATGCGATGCGAGGCGATGCGATGCGATGAGATGCGATGCGATGCGATGAGATGCGATGCGATGCGATGCGATGCGAGGCGATGCTATGCGATGCGATGCGAGGCGATGCGAGGCGATGCGAGGCGATGCGATGCGATGAGATGCGATGCGATGCGATGCGATGCGAGGCGATGCGGTGCGATGCGATGCGATGCGATGCGAGGCGATGCGATGCGATGCGATGCGATGCGATGCGATGCGATGCGATGCGATGCGAGGCGATGCGATGCGATGCGATGCGAGGCGATGCGAGGTGATGCGATGCGATGCGATACGATACGATACGATGCGATGCGATGCGAGGCGATGTGAGGCGATGCGATGCGATGCGATGCGATGCGATGCGATGCGATGCGATGCGAGGCGATGCGAGGCGATGCGAGGCGATGCGAGGCGATGCGATGCGATGCGATGCGATGCGATGCGAGGCGATGCGATGCAATGCGATGCGATGCGATGCGATGCGATGCGAGGCGATGCGATGCGATGCGATGCGAGGCGATGCGAGGTGATGCGAGGCGGTGCGATGCGATGCGATGCGTTGAGATGAGATGCGATGCGAGGCGATGCGATACGATGCGATGCGATGCGATGCGATGCTATGCGATGCGATACGAGGCGATGCGAGGCGATGCGAGGCGATGCTATGCGATGCGATGCGAGGCGATGCGATGCGATGAGATGCGATGCGATGCGATGCGATGCGAGGCGCTGCGAGGCGATGCGAGGCGATGCGATGCGATGAGATGCGATGCGATGCGATGCGATGCGATGAGATGCGATGCGATGCGATGCGATGCGATGCGATGAGATGCGATGCGATGCGATGCGAGGCGATGCTATGCGATGCGATGCGAGGCGATGCGATGCGATGAGATGCGATGCGATGCGATGAGATGCGATGCGATGCTATGCGATGCGATGCGAGGCGCTGCGAGGCGATGCGAGGCGATGCGATGCGATGAAATGCGATGCGAGGCGATGCGATGCGATGAGATGCGATGCGATGCGATGCGATGCGATGCGATGCTATGCGATGCGATGCGAGGCGCTGCGAGGCGATGCGAGGCGATGCGATGCGATGAGATGCGATGCGATGCGATGCGATGCGAGGCGATGCGATGCGATGCGATGCGATGCGATGCGATGCGAGGCGATGCGAGGCGATGCGATGCGAGGCGATGCGAGGCGATGCAAAGCGATGCAATCCGATGCGATGCGAGGCGATGCGATGCGATGCGAGGCGATGCTATGCGATGCGATGCGAGGCGATGCGATGCGATGCGAGGTGATGCGAGGCGATGCGATGCGATGCGATGCGATGCGATGCGAGGCGATGCGATGCGATGCGATGCGATGCGATGCGATGCGAGGCGATGCGATGCGATGCGATCTGATGCGATGCGAAGCGATGCGAGGCGATGCGATGCGATGCGATGCGAGGCGATGCGATGCGATGCGAGGCGATGCGAGGCGATGCGAGGCGATGCGAGGCGATGCGATGCGATGAGATGCGATGCGATGCGATGCGATGCGAGGCGATGCGATGCGATGCGATGCGATGCGATGCGATGCGAGGCGATGCGAGGCGATGCGATGCGAGGCGATGCGAGGCGATGCAAAGCGATGCAATCCGATGCGATGCGAGGCGATGCGATGCGATGCGAGGCGATGCTATGCGATGCGATGCGAGGCGATGCGATGCGATGAGATGCGATGCGATGCGATGCGATGCGAGGCGATGCGGTGCGATGCGATGCGATGCGATGCGATGCGATGCGATGCGATGCGATGCGAGGCGATGCGATGCGATGCGATGCGAGGCGATGCGAGGTGATGCGAGGCGGTGCGATGCGATGAGATGCGATGCGATGCGATACGATACGATACGATGCGATGCGATGCGAGGCGATGTGAGGCGATGCGATGCGATGCGATGCGATGCGATGCGATGCGATGCGATGCGAGGCGATGCGAGGCGATGCGAGGCGATGCGAGGCGATGCGATGCGATGCGATGCGATGCGATGCGAGGCGATGCGATGCAATGCGATGCGATGCGATGCGATGCGATGCGAGGCGATGCGATGCGATGCGATGCGAGGCGATGCGAGGTGATGCGAGGCGGTGCGATGCGATGCGATGCGTTGAGATGAGATGCGATGCGAGGCGATGCGATACGATGCGATGCGATGCGATGCGATGCTATGCGATGCGATACGAGGCGATGCGAGGCGATGCGAGGCGATGCTATGCGATGCGATGCGAGGCGATGCGATGCGATGAGATGCGATGCGATGCGATGCGATGCGAGGCGCTGCGAGGCGATGCGAGGCGATGCGATGCGATGAGATGCGATGCGATGCGATGCGATGCGATGAGATGCGATGCGATGCGATGCGATGCGATGCGATGAGATGCGATGCGATGCGATGCGAGGCGATGCTATGCGATGCGATGCGAGGCGATGCGATGCGATGAGATGCGATGCGATGCGATGAGATGCGATGCGATGCTATGCGATGCGATGCGAGGCGCTGCGAGGCGATGCGAGGCGATGCGATGCGATGAAATGCGATGCGAGGCGATGCGATGCGATGAGATGCGATGCGATGCGATGCGATGCGATGCGATGCTATGCGATGCGATGCGAGGCGCTGCGAGGCGATGCGAGGCGATGCGATGCGATGAGATGCGATGCGATGCGATGCGATGCGAGGCGATGCGATGCGATGCGATGCGATGCGATGCGATGCGAGGCGATGCGAGGCGATGCGATGCGAGGCGATGCGAGGCGATGCAAAGCGATGCAATCCGATGCGATGCGAGGCGATGCGATGCGATGCGAGGCGATGCTATGCGATGCGATGCGAGGCGATGCGATGCGATGCGAGGTGATGCGAGGCGATGCGATGCGATGCGATGCGATGCGATGCGAGGCGATGCGATGCGATGCGATGCGATGCGATGCGATGCGAGGCGATGCGATGCGATGCGATCTGATGCGATGCGAGGCGATGCGAGGCGATGCGATGCGATGCGATGCGAGGCGATGCGATGCGATGCGAGGCGATGCGAGGCGATGCGAGGCGATGCGAGGCGATGCGATGCGATGCGATGCGATGCGATGCAAGGCGATGCGATGCGATGCGATGCGATGCGATGCGATGCGATGCGAGGCGATGCGAGGTGATGCGAGGCGGTGCGATGCGATGCGATGCGATGCGCTGCGTTGAGATGAGATGCGATGCGAGGCGATGCGATACGATGCGATGCGATGCGATGCGATGCTATGCGATGCGATACGAAACGATGCGAGGCGATGCGAGGCGATGCTATGCGATGCGATGCGAGGCGATGCGATGCGATGAGATGCGATGCGATGCGATGAGATGCGATGCGATGCGATGCGATGCGAGGCGATGCTATGCGATGCGATGCGAGGCGATGCGAGGCGATGCGAGGCGATGCGATGCGATGAGATGCGATGCGATGCGATGCGATGCGAGGCGATGCGATGCGATGCGATGCGATGCGATGCGAGGCGATGCGATGCGATGCGATGCGATGCGATGCGATGCGATGCGATGCGATGCGAGGCGATGCGATGCGATGCGATGCGAGGCGATGCGAGGTGATGCGAGGCGGTGCGATGCGATGAGATGCGATGCGATGCGATACGATACGATACGATGCGATGCGATGCGAGGCGATGTGAGGCGATGCGATGCGATGCGATGCGATGCGATGCGATGCGATGCGATGCGATGCGATGCGAGGCGATGCGAGGCGATGCGAGGCGATGCGAGGCGATGCGATGCGATGCGATGCGATGCGATGCGAGGCGATGCGATGCAATGCGATGCGATGCGATGCGATGCGATGCGAGGCGATGCGATGCGATGCGATGCGAGGCGATGCGAGGTGATGCGAGGCGGTGCGATGCGATGCGATGCGTTGAGATGAGATGCGATGCGAGGCGATGCGATACGATGCGATGCGATGCGATGCGATGCTATGCGATGCGATGCGAGGCGATGCGATGCGATGAGATGCGATGCGATGCGATGAGATGCGATGCGATGCGATGCGATGCGAGGCGATGCTATGCGATGCGATGCGAGGCGATGCGAGGCGATGCGAGGCGATGCGATGCGATGAGATGCGATGCGATGCGATGCGATGCGAGGCGATGCGATGCGATGCGATGCGATGCGATGCGATGCGAGGCGATGCGAGGCGATGCGATGCGATGCGATGCGATGCGATGCGAGGCGATGCGATGCGATGCGATGCGATGCGATGCGATGCGATGCGAGGTGATGCGAGGCGATGCGATGCGATGCGATGCGATGCGATGCGAGGCGATGCGATGCGATGCGATGCGATGCGATGCGATGCGATGCGAGGTGATGCGAGGCGATGCGATGCGATGCGATGCGATGCGATGCGATGCGATGCGATGCGATGCGAGGCGATGCGATGCGATGCGAGGCGATGCGATGCGATGCGATGCGATGCGATGCGAGGCGATGCGATGCGATGCGATGCGATGCGATGCGATGCGATGCGAGGTGATGCGAGGCGATGCGATGCGATGCGATGCGATGCGATGCGATGCGATGCAATGCGATGCGAGGCAATGCGAGGCGATGCGATGCGATGCGATGCGATGCGATGCGAGGTGATGCGAGGCGATGCGATGCGATGCGATGCGATGCGATGCGAGGCGATGCGATGCGATGCGATGCGATGCGATGCGAGGTGATGCGAGGCGATGCGATGCGATGCGATGCGAGGCGATGCGAGGCGATGCGATGCGATGCGATGCGAGGCGATGCGAGGCGATGCGATGCGATGCGATGCGATGCGATGCAATGCAATGCGATGCGATGCTATGCGATGAGATGCGAGGCGATGCGATGCGATGCGATGAGATGCGAGGCGATGCGAGGCGATGCGAGGCGATGCGATGCGATGAGATGCGATGCGATCTGATGCGATGCGAGGCGATGCGAGGCGATGCGATGCGATGCGATGCGAGGCGATGCGAGGCGATGCGAGGCGATGCGAGGCGATGCGAGGCGATGCGATGCGATGCGATCTGATGCGATGCGAGGCGATGCGAGGCGATGCGATGCGATGCGATGCGAGGCGATGCGAGGCGATGCGATGCGATGCGATGCGATGCGAGGCGATGCGATGCGATGCGATGCGAGGCGATGCGAGGTGATGCGAGGCGGTGCGATGCGATGCGATGCGATGCGATGCGTTGAGATGAGATGCGATGCGAGGCGATGCGATACGATGCGATGCGATGCGCTGCGATGCTATGCGATGCGATGCGAGGCGATGCGAGGCGATGCGAGGCGATGCTATGCGATGCGATGCGAGGCGATGCGATGCGATGAGATGCGATGCGATGCGATGAGATGCGATGCGATGCGATGCGATGAGATGCGATGAGATGCGATGCGATGCGATGCGATGCGATGCGATGCTATGCGATGCGATGCGAGGCGCTGCGAGGCGATGCGAGGCGATGCGATGCGATGAGATGCGATGCGATGCGATGCGATGCGATGCGATGAGATGCGATGCGATGCGATGCGATGCGATGCGATGCTATGCGATGCGATGCGAGGCGCTGCGAGGCGATGCGAGGCGATGCGATGAGATGCGAGGCGATGCGAGGCGATGCGAGGCGATGCGATGCGATGAGATGCAATGCGATGCGATACGATGCGATGCGCTGCGATGAGATGCGAGGCGATGCGAGGCGATGCAATGCGATGCGAGGCAATGCGAGGCGATGCGATGCGATGCGATACGATGCGATGCGAGGCGATGCGAGGCGATGCGATGCGATGCGATGCGATGCGATACGATGCGATGCGATGCGATGAGATGCGATGCGATGCGATGCGATGCGATGCGATGCAATGCAATGCGATGCGATGCTATGCGATGAGATGCGAGGCGATGCGAGGCGATGCAATGCGATGCGAGGCAATGCGAGGCGATGCGATGCGATGCGATACGATGCGATGCGATGCGATGAGATGCGATGCGATGCGATGCGATGCGATGCGATGCGAGGCGATGCGAGGCGATGCGAGGCGATGCGAGGCGATGCAAAGCGATGCGAGGCAATGCGAGGCGATGCGATGCGATGCGATACGATGCGATGCGAGGCGATGCGAGGCGATGCGAGGCGATGCGATGCGATGAGATGCAATGCGATGCGATACGATGCGATGCGCTGCGATGAGATGCGAGGCGATGCGAGGCGATGCGAGGCGATGCGATGCGATGCGATGCGATGCGATGCGAGGCGATGCGATGCGATGCAATGCGATGCGAGGCAATGCGAGGCGATGCGATGCGATGCGATACGATGCGATGCGAGGCGATGCGAGGCGATGCGAGGCGATGCGATGCGATGAGATGCAATGCGATGCGATACGATGCGATGCGCTGCGATGAGATGCGAGGCGATGCGAGGCGATGCGAGGCGATGCGATGCGATGCGATGCGATGCGATGCGAGGCGATGCGATGCGATGCGATTCAATGCAATGCGATGCGATGCTATGCGATGAGATGCGAGGCGATGCGAGGCGATGCGAGGCGATGCGATGCGATGAGATGCGATGCGATGCGATGCGATGCGATGCGATGCGAGGCGATGCGAGGCGATGCGATGCGATGCGATGCGATTTGATGCGAGGCGATGCAAAGCGATGCGATCTGATGCGATGCGAGGCGATGCGAGGCGATGCGAGGCGATGCGATGCGATGCGATGCGAGGTGATGCGAGGCGATGCGATGCGATGCGATGCGATGCGATGCGAGGCGATGCGATGCGATGCGATGCGATGCGATGCGATGCGAGGCGATGCGATGCGATGCGATGCGAGGCGATGCGAGGCGATGCGAGGCGATGCAAGGCGATGCGATGCGATGCGATGCGATGCGATGCGAGGCGATGCGATGCAATGCGATGCGATGCGATGCGATGCGATGCGAGGCGATGCGATGCGATGCAATGCGAGGCGATGCGAGGTGATGCGAGGCGGTGCGATGCGATGCGATGCGTTGAGATGAGATGCGATGCGAGGCGATGCAATACGATGCAATGCGATGCGATGCGATGCTATGCGATGCGATGCGAGGCGATGCGAGGCGATGCGAGGCGATGCGATGCGATGAGATGCGATGCGATGCGATGAGATGCGATGCGATGCGATGCGATGCGAGGCCATGCTATGCGATGCGATGCGAGGCGATGCGAGGCGATGCGAGGGATGCGATGCGATGAGATGCGATGCGATGCGATGCGAGGCGATGCGATGCGATGCGATGCGATGCGATGCGATGCGAGGCGATGCGAGGCGATGCGATGCGAGGCAATGCGAGGCGATGCAAAGCGATGCGATCCGATGCGATGCGAGGCGATGCGAGGCGATGCGATGCGATGCGATGCGATGCGATCTGATGCGATGCGAGGCGATGCGAGGCGATGCGATGCGATGCGATGCGAGGTGATGCGAGGCGATGCGATGCGAGGCGATGCGAGGTGATGCGAGGCGATGCGATGCGATGCGATCTGATGCGATGCGAGGCGATGCGAGGCGATGCGATGCGATGCGATGCGAGGTGATGCGATGCGAGGCGATGCGAGGCGATGCGAGGTGATGCGAGGCGATGCGATGCGATGCGATCTGATGCGATGCGAGGCGATGCGAGGCGATGCGATGCGATGCGATGCGATGCGAGGCGATGCGGTGCGATGCGATGCGATGCGATGCGAGGCGATGCGATGCGATGCGATGAGATGCGATGCGATGCGATGCGATGCGAGGCGATGCTATGCGATGCGATGCGAGGCGATGCGAGGCGATGCGAGGCGATGCGATGCGATGAGATGCGATGCGATGCGATGCGATGCGAGGCGATGCGGTGCGATGCGATGCGATGCGATGCGAGGCGATGCGATGCGATGCGATGCGATGCGATGCGATGCGATGCGATGCGAGGCGATGCGATGCGATGCGATGCGAGGCGATGCGAGGTGATGCGAGGCGGTGCGATGCGATGAGATGCGATGCGATGCGATACGATACGATACGATGCGATGCGATGCGAGGCGATGTGAGGCGATGCGATGCGATGCGATGCGATGCGATGCGATGCGATGCGATGCGAGGCGATGCGAGGCGATGCGAGGCGATGCAAGGCGATGCGATGCGATGCGATGCGATGCGATGCGAGGCGATGCGATGCAATGCGATGCGATGCGATGCGATGCGATGCGAGGCGATGCGATGCGATGCAATGCGAGGCGATGCGAGGTGATGCGAGGCGGTGCGATGCGATGCGATGCGTTGAGATGAGATGCGATGCGAGGCGATGCGATACGATGCAATGCGATGCGATGCGATGCTATGCGATGCGATGCGAGGCGATGCGAGGCGATGCGAGGCGATGCGATGCGATGAGATGCGATGCGATGCGATGAGATGCGATGCGATGCGATGCGATGCGAGGCCATGCTATGCGATGCGATGCGAGGCGATGCGAGGCGATGCGAGGGATGCGATGCGATGAGATGCGATGCGATGCGATGCGAGGCGATGCGATGCGATGCGATGCGATGCGATGCGATGCGAGGCGATGCGAGGCGATGCGATGCGAGGCAATGCGAGGCGATGCAAAGCGATGCGATCCGATGCGATGCGAGGCGATGCGAGGCGATGCGATGCGATGCGATGCGATGCGATCTGATGCGATGCGAGGCAATGCGAGGCGATGCGATGCGATGCGATGCGAGGTGATGCGAGGCGATGCGATGCGATGCGATGCGATGCGATGCGAGGCGATGCGATGCGATGCGATGCGATGCGATGCGATGCGAGGCGATGCGATGCGATGCGATCTGATGCGATGCGAGGCGATGCGAGGCGATGCGATGCGATGCGATGCGAGGCGATGCGAGGCGATGCGATGCGATGCGATGCGATGCGATGCAATGCAATGCGATGCGATGCTATGCGATGAGATGCGAGGCGATGCGAGGCGATGCGAGGCGATGCGATGCGATGAGATGCGATGCGATGCGATGCGATGCGATGCGATGCGAGGCGATGCGAGGCGATGCGAGGCGATGCGAGGCGATGCAAAGCGATGCGATCCGATGCGATGCGAGGCGATGCGAGGCGATGCGATGCGATGCGATGCGAGGTGATGCGAGGCGATGCAAAGCGATGCGATCTGATGCGATGCGAGGCGATGCGAGGCGATGCGATGCGATGCGATGCGAGGTGATGCAATGCGATGCGATGCGATGCGATGCGATGCGATGCGAGGCGATGCGAGGCGATGCGAGGCGATGCGATGCGAGGCGATGCGAGGCGATGCGATGCGATGCGATGCGAGGTGATGCGAGGCGATGCGATGCGATGCGATGCGAGGTGATGCGAGGCGATGCAAAGCGATGCGATCTGATGCGATGCGAGGCGATGCGATGCGAGGCGATGCGAGGCGATGCGATCCGATGCGATGCGAGGCGATGCGAGGCGATGCGATGCGATGCGATGCGAGGTGATGCGAGGCGATGCAAAGCGATGCGATCTGATGCGATGCGAGGCGATGCGATGCGATGCGATGCGATGCGATGCGAGGCGATGCGATGCGATGCGATGCGATGCGATGCGATGCGATGCGAGGCGATGCGATGCGATGCGAGGCGATGCGAGGTGATGCGAGGCGGTGCGATGCGATGCGATGCGATGCGATGCGTTGAGATGAGATGCGATGCGAGGCGATGCGATACGATGCGATGCGATGCGATGCGATGCTATGCGATGCGATGCGAAGCGATGCGAGGCGATGCGAGGCGATGCTATGCGATGCGATGCGAGGCGATGCGATGCGATGAGATGCGATGCGATGCGATGAGATGCGATGCGATGCGATGCGATGCGAGGCGATGCTATGCGATGCGATGCGAGGCGATGCGAGGCGATGCGAGGCGATGCGATGCGATGAGATGCGATGCGATGCGATGCGATGCGAGGCGATGCGGTGCGATGCGATGCAATGCGATGCGATGCGATGCGATGCGATGCGATGCGAGGCGATGCGATGCGATGCGATGCGAGGCGATGCGAGGTGATGCGAGGCGGTGCGATGCGATGAGATGCGATGCGATGCGATACGATACGATACGATGCGATGCGATGCGAGGCGATGTGAGGCGATGCGATGCGATGCGATGCGATGCGATGCGATGCGATGCGATGCGAGGCGATGCGAGGCGATGCGAGGCGATGCGAGGCGATGCGATGCGATGCGATGCGATGCGATGCGAGGCGATGCGATGCAATGCGATGCGATGCGATGCGATGCGATGCGAGGCGATGCGATGCGATGCGATGCGAGGCGATGCGAGGTGATGCGAGGCGGTGCGATGCGATGCGATGCGTTGAGATGAGATGCGATGCGAGGCGATGCGATACGATGCGATGCGATGCGATGCGATGCTATGCGATGCGATACGAGGCGATGCGAGGCGATGCGAGGCGATGCTATGCGATGCGATGCGAGGCGATGCGATGCGATGAGATGCGATGCGATGCGATGCGATGCGAGGCGCTGCGAGGCGATGCGAGGCGATGCGATGCGATGAGATGCGATGCGATGCGATGCGATGCGATGAGATGCGATGCGATGCGATGCGATGCGATGCGATGAGATGCGATGCGATGCGATGCGAGGCGATGCTATGCGATGCGATGCGAGGCGATGCGATGCGATGAGATGCGATGCGATGCGATGAGATGCGATGCGATGCTATGCGATGCGATGCGAGGCGCTGCGAGGCGATGCGAGGCGATGCGATGCGATGAAATGCGATGCGAGGCGATGCGATGCGATGAGATGCGATGCGATGCGATGCGATGCGATGCGATGCTATGCGATGCGATGCGAGGCGCTGCGAGGCGATGCGAGGCGATGCGATGCGATGAGATGCGATGCGATGCGATGCGATGCGAGGCGATGCGATGCGATGCGATGCGATGCGATGCGATGCGAGGCGATGCGAGGCGATGCGATGCGAGGCGATGCGAGGCGATGCAAAGCGATGCAATCCGATGCGATGCGAGGCGATGCGATGCGATGCGAGGCGATGCTATGCGATGCGATGCGAGGCGATGCGATGCGATGCGAGGTGATGCGAGGCGATGCGATGCGATGCGATGCGATGCGATGCGAGGCGATGCGATGCGATGCGATGCGATGCGATGCGATGCGAGGCGATGCGATGCGATGCGATCTGATGCGATGCGAGGCGATGCGAGGCGATGCGATGCGATGCGATGCGAGGCGATGCGATGCGATGAGATGCGATGCGATGCGATGCGATGCGAGGCGCTGCGAGGCGATGCGAGGCGATGCGATGCGATGAGATGCGATGCGATGCGATGCGATGCGATGAGATGCGATGCGATGCGATGCGATGCGATGCGATGAGATGCGATGCGATGCGATGCGAGGCGATGCTATGCGATGCGATGCGAGGCGATGCGATGCGATGAGATGCGATGCGATGCGATGAGATGCGATGCGATGCTATGCGATGCGATGCGAGGCGCTGCGAGGCGATGCGAGGCGATGCGATGCGATGAAATGCGATGCGAGGCGATGCGATGCGATGAGATGCGATGCGATGCGATGCGATGCGATGCGATGCTATGCGATGCGATGCGAGGCGCTGCGAGGCGATGCGAGGCGATGCGATGCGATGAGATGCGATGCGATGCGATGCGATGCGAGGCGATGCGATGCGATGCGATGCGATGCGATGCGATGCGAGGCGATGCGAGGCGATGCGATGCGAGGCGATGCGAGGCGATGCAAAGCGATGCAATCCGATGCGATGCGAGGCGATGCGATGCGATGCGAGGCGATGCTATGCGATGCGATGCGAGGCGATGCGATGCGATGCGAGGTGATGCGAGGCGATGCGATGCGATGCGATGCGATGCGATGCGAGGCGATGCGATGCGATGCGATGCGATGCGATGCGATGCGAGGCGATGCGATGCGATGCGATCTGATGCGATGCGAGGCGATGCGAGGCGATGCGATGCGATGCGATGCGAGGCGATGCGATGCGATGCGAGGCGATGCGAGGCGATGCGAGGCGATGCGAGGCGATGCGATGCGATGCGATGCGATGCGATGCAAGGCGATGCGATGCGATGCGATGCGATGCGATGCGATGCGATGCGAGGCGATGCGAGGTGATGCGAGGCGGTGCGATGCGATGCGATGCGATGCGATGCGTTGAGATGAGATGCGATGCGAGGCGATGCGATACGATGCGATGCGATGCGATGCGATGCTATGCGATGCGATGCGAAACGATGCGAGGCGATGCGAGGCGATGCTATGCGATGCGATGCGAGGCGATGCGATGCGATGAGATGCGATGCGATGCGATGAGATGCGATGCGATGCGATGCGATGCGAGGCGATGCTATGCGATGCGATGCGAGGCGATGCGAGGCGATGCGAGGCGATGCGATGCGATGAGATGCGATGCGATGCGATGCGATGCGAGGCGATGCGGTGCGATGCGATGCGATGCGAGGCGATGCGATGCGATGCGATGCGATGCGATGCGATGCGATGCGATGCGATGCGAGGCGATGCGATGCGATGCGATGCGAGGCGATGCGAGGTGATGCGAGGCGGTGCGATGCGATGAGATGCGATGCGATGCGATACGATACGATACGATGCGATGCGATGCGAGGCGATGTGAGGCGATGCGATGCGATGCGATGCGATGCGATGCGATGCGATGCGATGCGATGCGATGCGAGGCGATGCGAGGCGATGCGAGGCGATGCGAGGCGATGCGATGCGATGCGATGCGATGCGATGCGAGGCGATGCGATGCAATGCGATGCGATGCGATGCGATGCGATGCGAGGCGATGCGATGCGATGCGATGCGAGGCGATGCGAGGTGATGCGAGGCGGTGCGATGCGATGCGATGCGTTGAGATGAGATGCGATGCGAGGCGATGCGATACGATGCGATGCGATGCGATGCGATGCTATGCGATGCGATGCGAGGCGATGCGAGGCGATGCGAGGCGATGCTATGCGATGCGATGCGAGGCGATGCGATGCGATGAGATGCGATGCGATGCGATGAGATGCGATGCGATGCGATGCGATGCGAGGCGATGCTATGCGATGCGATGCGAGGCGATGCGAGGCGATGCGAGGCGATGCGATGCGATGAGATGCGATGCGATGCGATGCGATGCGAGGCGATGCGATGCGATGCGATGCGATGCGATGCGATGCGAGGCGATGCGAGGCGATGCGATGCGATGCGATGCGATGCGATGCGAGGCGATGCGATGCGATGCGATGCGATGCGATGCGATGCGATGCGAGGTGATGCGAGGCGATGCGATGCGATGCGATGCGATGCGATGCGAGGCGATGCGATGCGATGCGATGCGATGCGATGCGATGCGATGCGAGGTGATGCGAGGCGATGCGATGCGATGCGATGCGATGCGATGCGATGCGATGCGATGCGATGCGAGGCGATGCGATGCGATGCGAGGCGATGCGATGCGATGCGATGCGATGCGATGCGAGGCGATGCGATGCGATGCGATGCGATGCGATGCGATGCGATGCGAGGTGATGCGAGGCGATGCGATGCGATGCGATGCGATGCGATGCGAGGCGATGCGATGCGATGCGATGCAAAGCGATGCGATGCGATGCGATGCGAGGCGATGCGAGGCGATGCGATGCGATGCGATGCGAGGCGATGCGAGGCGATGCGATGCGATGCGATGCGATGCGATGCAATGCAATGCGATGCGATGCTATGCGATGAGATGCGAGGCGATGCGAGGCGATGCGAGGCGATGCGATGCGATGAGATGCGATGCGATGCGATGCGATGCGATGCGATGCGAGGCGATGCGAGGCGATGCGAGGCGATGCGAGGCGATGCAAAGCGATGCGATCCGATGCGATGCGAGGCGATGCGAGGCGATGCGATGCGATGCGATGCGAGGTGATGCGAGGCGATGCAAAGCGATGCGATCTGATGCGATGCGAGGCGATGCGAGGCGATGCGATGCGATGCGATGCGAGGTGATGCGAGGCGATGCGATGCGATGCGATGCGATGCGATGCGAGGCGATGCGATGCGATGCGATGCGATGCGATGCGATGCGAGGCGATGCGATGCGATGCGATCTGATGCGATGCGAGGCGATGCGAGGCGATGCGATGCGATGCGATGCGAGGCGATGCGAGGCGATGCGATGCGATGCGATGCGATGCGAGGCGATGCGATGCGATGCGATGCGAGGCGATGCGAGGTGATGCGAGGCGGTGCGATGCGATGCGATGCGATGCGTTGAGATGAGATGCGATGCGAGGCGATGCGATACGATGCGATGCGATGCGCTGCGATGCTATGCGATGCGATGCGAGGCGATGCGAGGCGATGCGAGGCGATGCTATGCGATGCGATGCGAGGCGATGCGATGCGATGAGATGCGATGCGATGCGATGAGATGCGATGCGATGCGATGCGATGCGATGCGATGCTATGCGATGCGATGCGAGGCGCTGCGAGGCGATGCGAGGCGATGCGATGCGATGAGATGCGAAGCGATGCGAGGCGATGCGAGGCGATGCGATGCGATGAGATGCAATGCGATGCGATACGATGCGATGCGCTGCGATGAGATGCGAGGCGATGCGAGGCGATGCGAGGCGATGCGATGCGATGCGATGCGATGCGATGCGAGGCGATGCGATGCGATGCGATGCAATGCAATGCGATGCGATGCTATGCGATGAGATGCGAGGCGATGCGAGGCGATGCAATGCGATGCGAGGCAATGCGAGGCGATGCGATGCGATGCGATACGATACGATGCGAGGCGATGCGAGGCGATGCGAGGCGATGCGATGCGATGAGATGCGATGCGATGCGATGCGATGCGATGCGATGCGAGGCGATGCGAGGCGATGCGAGGCGATGCGAGGCGATGCAAAGCGATGCGAGGCAATGCGAGGCGATGCGATGCGATGCGATACGATGCGATGCGAGGCGATGCGAGGCGATGCGAGGCGATGCCATGCGATGAGATGCAATGCGATGCGATACGATGCGATGCGCTGCGATGAGATGCGAGGCGATGCGAGGCGATGCGAGGCGATGCGATGCGATGCGATGCGATGCGATGCGAGGCGATGCGATGCGATGCAATGCGATGCGAGGCAATGCGAGGCGATGCGATGCGATGCGATACGATGCGATGCGAGGCGATGCGAGGCGATGCGAGGCGATGCGATGCGATGAGATGCAATGCGATGCGATACGATGCGATGCGCTGCGATGAGATGCGAGGCGATGCGAGGCGATGCGAGGCGATGCGATGCGATGCGATGCGATGCGATGCGAGGCGATGGGATGCGATGCGATGCAATGCAATGCGATGCGATGCTATGCGATGAGATGCGAGGCGATGCGAGGCGATGCGAGGCGATGCGATGCGATGAGATGCGATGCGATGCGATGCGATGCGATGCAATGCGAGGCGATGCGAGGCGATGCGAGGCGATGCGAGGCGATGCAAAGCGATGCGATCCGATGCGATGCGAGGCGATGCGATGCGATGCGATGCGATTTGATGCGAGGCGATGCAAAGCGATGCGATCTGATGCGATGCGAGGCGATGCGAGGCGATGCGAGGCGATGCGATGCGATGCGATGCGAGGTGATGCGAGGCGATGCGATGCGATGAGATGCGAGGCGATGCGAGGCGATGCGAGGCGATGCGATGCGATGCGATGCGATGCGATGCGATGCGATGCGATGCGAGGCGATGCGAGGCGATGCGAGGCGATGCGAGGCGATGCAAAGCGATGCGATCCGATGCGATGCGAGGCGATGCGATGCGATGCGATGCGATTTGATGCGAGGCGATGCAAAGCGATGCGATCTGATGCGATGCGAGGCGATGCGAGGCGATGCGAGGCGATGCGATGCGATGCGATGCGAGGTGATGCGATGCGATGCTATGCGATGAGATGCGAGGCGATGCGAGGCGATGCGAGGCGATGCGATGCGATGCGATGCGATGCGATGCGATGCGATGCGATGCGAGGCGATGCGAGGCGATGCGAGGCGATGCGAGGCGATGCAAAGCGATGCGAGGCAATGCGAGGCGATGCGATGCGATGCGATACGATGCGATGCGAGGCGATGCGAGGCGATGCGAGGCGATGCCATGCGATGAGATGCAATGCGATGCGATACGATGCGATGCGCTGCGATGAGATGCGAGGCGATGCGAGGCGATGCGAGGCGATGCGATGCGATGCGATGCGATGCGATGCGAGGCGATGCGATGCGATGCAATGCGATGCGAGGCAATGCGAGGCGATGCGATGCGATGCGATACGATGCGATGCGAGGCGATGCGAGGCGATGCGAGGCGATGCGATGCGATGAGATGCAATGCGATGCGATACGATGCGATGCGCTGCGATGAGATGCGAGGCGATGCGAGGCGATGCGAGGCGATGCGATGCGATGCGATGCGATGCGATGCGAGGCGATGGGATGCGATGCGATGCAATGCAATGCGATGCGATGCTATGCGATGAGATGCGAGGCGATGCGAGGCGATGCGAGGCGATGCGATGCGATGAGATGCGATGCGATGCGATGCGATGCGATGCAATGCGAGGCGATGCGAGGCGATGCGAGGCGATGCGAGGCGATGCAAAGCGATGCGATCCGATGCGATGCGAGGCGATGCGATGCGATGCGATGCGATTTGATGCGAGGCGATGCAAAGCGATGCGATCTGATGCGATGCGAGGCGATGCGAGGCGATGCGAGGCGATGCGATGCGATGCGATGCGAGGTGATGCGAGGCGATGCGATGCGATGCGATGCGATGCGATGCGAGGCGATGCGATGCGATGCGATGCGATGCGATGCGATGCGAGGCGATGCGATGCGATGCGATGCGAGGCGATGCGAGGCGATGCGAGGCGATGCAAGGCGATGCGATGCGATGCGATGCGATGCGATGCGAGGCGATGCGATGCAATGCGATGCGATGCGATGCGATGCGATGCGAGGCGATGCGATGCGATGCAATGCGAGGCGATGCGAGGTGATGCGAGGCGGTGCGATGCGATGCGATGCGTTGAGATGAGATGCGATGCGAGGCGATGCGATACGATGCAATGCGATGCGATGCGATGCTATGCGATGCGATGCGAGGCGATGCGAGGCGATGCGAGGCGATGCGATGCGATGAGATGCGATGCGATGCGATGAGATGCGATGCGATGCGATGCGATGCGAGGCCATGCTATGCGATGCGATGCGAGGCGATGCGAGGCGATGCGAGGGATGCGATGCGATGAGATGCGATGCGATGCGATGCGAGGCGATGCGATGCGATGCGATGCGATGCGATGCGATGCGAGGCGATGCGAGGCGATGCGATGCGAGGCAATGCGAGGCGATGCAAAGCGATGCGATCCGATGCGATGCGAGGCGATGCGAGGCGATGCGATGCAATGCGATGCGATGCGATCTGATGCGATGCGAGGCGATGCGAGGCGATGCGATGCGATGCGATGCGAGGTGATGCGAGGCGATGCAATGCGATGCGATGCGATGCGATGCGATGCGATGCGATGCGATGCGAGGCGATGCGAGGCGATGCGAGGCGATGCGAGGCGATGCAAAGCGATGCGATCCGATGCGATGCGAGGCGATGCGAGGCGATGCGATGCGATGCGATGCGAGGTGATGCGAGGCGATGCAAAGCGATGCGATCTGATGCGATGCGAGGCGATCTGATGCGATGCGAGGCGATGCGAGGCGATGCGATGCGATGCGATGCGAGGCGATGCGAGGCGATGCGATGCGATGCGATGCGATGCGAGGCGATGCGATGCGATGCGATGCGAGGCGATGCGAGGTGATGCGAGGCGGTGCGATGCGATGCGATGCGATGCGATGCGTTGAGATGAGATGCGATGCGAGGCGATGCGATACGATGCGATGCGATGCGCTGCGATGCTATGCGATGCGATGCGAGGCGATGCGAGGCGATGCGAGGCGATGCTATGCGATGCGATGCGAGGCGATGCGATGCGATGAGATGCGATGCGATGCGATGAGATGCGATGCGATGCGATGCGATGCGATGCGATGCTATGCGATGCGATGCGAGGCGCTGCGAGGCGATGCGAGGCGATGCGATGCGATGAGATGCGATGCGATGCGATGCGATGCGAGGCGATTCGATGCGATGCGATGCGATGCGAGGCGATGCGAGGCGATGCGAGGCGATGCGATGCGATGCGATGCGATGCGATGCGAGGCGATGCGAGGCGATGCGAGGCGATGCGATGCGATGCGAGGCGATGCGATGCGATGCGATGCGATGCGATGCGAGGCGATGCGATGCGATGCGATGCGATGCGATGCGATGCGATGCGAGGCGATGCGAGGCGATGCGATGCGAGGCGATGCGAGGCGATGCGAGGCGATGCGATACGATGCGATGCGATGCGATGCGATGCGAGGCGAAGCGAGGCGATGCGAGGCGATGCGAGGCGATGCGATGCGATGCGATGCGATGCGATGCGATGCGATGCGAGGCGATGCGAGGCGATGCGATGCGATGCGATGCGATGCGATGCAATGCAATGCGATGCGATGCTATGCGATGAGATGCGAGGCGATGCGAGGCGATGCGAGGCGATGCGATGCGATGAGATGCGATGCGATGCGATGCGATGCGATGCGATGCGATGCGAGGCGATGCGAGGCGATGCGATGCGATGCGATGCGCGGTGATGCGAGGCGATGCAAAGCGATGCGATCTGATGCGATGCGAGGCGATGCGATGCGATGCAATGCAATGCGATGCGATGCTATGCGATGAGATGCGAGGCGATGCGAGGCGATGCGAGGCGATGCGATGCGATGAGATGCGATGCGATGCAAAGCGATGCGATCCGATGCGATGCGAGGCGATGCGAGGCGATGCGATGCGATGCGATGCGAGGTGATGCGAGGCGATGCAAAGCGATGCGATCTGATGCGATGCGAGGCGATGCGAGGCGATGCGATGCGATGCGATGCGAGGTGATGCGAGGCGATGCGATGCGATGCGATGCGATGCGATGCGAGGCGATGCGATGCGATGCGATGCGATGCGATGCGATGCGAGGCGATGCGATGCGATGCGATCTGATGCGATGCGAGGCGATGCGAGGCGATGCGATGCGATGCGATGCGAGGCGATGCGAGGCGATGCGATGCGATGCGATGCGATGCGAGGCGGTGCGATGCGATGCGATGCGAGGCGATGCGAGGTGATGCGAGGCGGTGCGATGCGATGCGATGCGATGCGATGCGTTGAGATGAGATGCGATGCGAGGCGATGCGATACGATGCGATGCGATGCGCTGCGATGCTATGCGATGCGATGCGAGGCGATGCGAGGCGATGCGAGGCGATGCTATGCGATGCGATGCGAGGCGATGCGATGCGATGAGATGCGATGCGATGTGATGAGATGCGATGCGATGCGATGCGATGCGATGCGATGCTATGCGATGCGATGCGAGGCGCTGCGAGGCGATGCGAGGCGATGCGATGCGATGAGATGCGATGCGATGCGATGCGATGCGAGGCGATGCGATGCGATGCGATGCGATGCGAGGCGATGCGAGGCGATGCGAGGCGATGCGATGCGATGCGATGCGATGCGATGCGAGGCGATGCGAGGCGATGCGAGGCGATGCGATGCGATGCGAGGCGATGCGATGCGATGCGATGCGATGCGATGCGAGGCGATGCGATGCGATGCGATGCGATGCGATGCGAGGCGATGCGAGGCGATGCGAGGCGATGCGAGGCGATGCGATGCGATGCGATGCGATGCGATGCGAGGCGATGCGATGCGATGCGATGCGATGCGATGCGATGCGATGCGAGGCGATGCGATGCGATGCGATGCGAGGCGATGCGAGGTGATGCGAGGCGGTGCGATGCGATGCGATGCGATGCGATGCGTTGAGATGAGATGCGATGCGAGGCGATGCGATACGATGCGATGCGATGCGATGCGATGCTATGCGATGCGATGCGAAGCGATGCGAGGCGATGCGAGGCGATGCTATGCAATGCGATGCGAGGCGATGCGATGCGATGCGAGGCGATGCGATGCGATGCGATGCAATGCAATGCGATGCGATGAGATGAGATGCGATGCGAGGCGATGCGATACGATGCGATGCGATGCGATGCGATGCTATGCGAGGCGATGCGATGCGTTGAGATGAGATGCGATGCGAGGCGATGCGATACGATGCGATGCGATGCGATGCGTTGAGATGAGATGCGACGCGAGGCGATGCGATACGATGCGATGCGATGCGATGCGATGCTATGCGAGGCGATGCGAGGCGATGCGATGCGATGAGATGCGATGCGATGCGATGCGATGCGATGCGATGCGATGCGATGCGAGGCGATGCGGTGCGATGCGATGCGATGCGATGCGATGCGATGCTATGCGAGGCGATGCGAGGCGATGCGATGCGATGAGATGCGATGCGATGCGATGCGATGCGAGGCGATGCGGTGCGATGCGATGCGATGCGATGCGAGGCGATGCTATGCGAGGCGATGCGAGGCGATGCGATGCGATGAGATGCGATGCGATGCGATGCGATGCGATGCGATGCGATGCGATGCGAGGCGATGCGGTGCGATGCGATGCGATGCGATGCGATGCGATGCTATGCGAGGCGATGCGAGGCGATGCGATGCGATGAGATGCGATGCGATGCGATGCGATGCGAGGCGATGCGGTGCGATGCGATGCGATGCGATGCGAGGCGATGCGATGCGATGAGATGCGATGCGATGCGATGCGATGCGATGCGATGCGATGCGATGCGAGGCGATGCGGTGCGATGCGATGCGATGCGATGCGATGCGATGCTATGCGAGGCGATGCGAGGCGATGCGATGCGATGAGATGCGATGCGATGCGATGCGATGCGAGGCGATGCGGTGCGATGCGATGCGATGCGATGCGAGGCGATGCGATGCGATGCGATGCGACGCGATGCGATGCGATGCGACGCGATGCGATGCGAGGCGACGCGATGCGATGAGATGCAATGCGATGCGATACGATGCGATGCGATGCGATGAGATGCGAGGCGATGCGAGGCGATGCGAGGCGATGCGATGCGATGCGATGCGATGCGATGCGATGCGATGCGAGGCGATGCGATGCGATGCGATGCAATGCAATGCGATGCGATGCTATGCGATGAGATGCGAGGCGATGCGAGGCGATGCGAGGCGATGCGATGCGATGAGATGCGATGCGATGCGATGCGATGCGATGCGATGCGAGGCGATGCGATGCGATGAGATGCGATGCGATGCGATGCGATGCGATGCGATGCGATGCGAGGCGATGCGAGGCGATGCGATGCGATGCGATGCGAGGTGATGCGAGGCGATGCAAAGCGATGCGATCTGATGCGATGCGAGGCGATGCGATGCGATGCAATGCAATGCGATGCGATGCTATGCGATGAGATGCGAGGCGATGCGAGGCGATGCGAGGCGATGCGATGCGATGAGATGCGATGCGATGCAAAGCGATGCGATCCGATGCGATGCGAGGCGATGCGAGGCGATGCGATGCGATGCGATGCGAGGTGATGCGAGGCGATGCAAAGCGATGCGATCTGATGCGATGCGAGGCGATGCTATGCGATGCGATGCGAGGCGATGCGAGGCGATGCGAGGCGATGCGAGGCGATGCGATGCGATGAGATGCGATGCGATGCGATGCGATGCGAGGCGATGCGGTGCGATGCGATGCGATGCGATGCGAGGCGATGCGATGCGATGCGATGCGACGCGATGCGATGCGATGAGATGCGATGCGATGCGATACGATACGATACGATGCGATGCGATGCGAGGCGATGTGAGGCGATGCGAGGCGATGCGAGGCGATGCGAGGCGATGCGAGGCGATGCGAGGCGATGCGAGGCGATGCGAGGCGATGCGATGCGATGAGATGCGATGCGATGCGATGCGATGCGATGCGATGCGATGCGAGGCGATGCGAGGCGATGCGATGCGATGCGATGCGAGGTGATGCGAGGTGATGCGAGGCGGTGCGATGCGATGCGATGCGAGGTGATGCGAGGTGATGCGAGGCGATGCGAGGCGATACGATGCGATGCGATGCGAGGCGATGCGAGGTGATGCGAGGCGGTGCGATGCGATGCGATGCGATGCGATGCGTTGAGATGAGATGCGATGCGAGGCGATGCGATACGATGCGATGCGATGCGATGCGATGCGATGCGAGGCGATGCGATGCGATGCGATGCGAGGCGATGCGAGGCGATGCGAGGCGATGCGAGGCGATGCGATGCGATGCGATGCGATGCGATGCGAGGCGATGCGATGCGATGCGATGCGATGCGATGCGATGCGATGCGAGGCGATGCGATGCGATGCGATGCGAGGCGATGCGAGGTGATGCGAGGCGGTGCGATGCGATGCGATGCGATGCGATGCGTTGAGATGAGATGCGATGCGAGGCGATGCGATACGATGCGATGCGATGCGATGCGATGCTATGCGATGCGATGCGAAGCGATGCGAGGCGATGCGAGGCGATGCTATGCAATGCGATGCGAGGCGATGCGATGCGATGAGATGCGATGCGATGCGATGAGATGCGATGCGATGCGATGCGATGCGAGGCGATGCTATGCGATGCGATGCGAGGCGATGCGAGGCGATGCGAGGTGATGCGAGGCGATGCGATGCGATGAGATGCGATGCGATGCGATGCGATGCGAGGCGATGCGGTGCGATGCGATGCGATGCGATGCGAGGCGATGCGATGCGATGCGATGCGACGCGATGCGATGCGATGAGATGCGATGCGATGCGATACGATACGATACGATGCGATGCGATGCGAGGCGATGTGAGGCGATGCGAGGCGATGCGAGGCGATGCGAGGCGATGCGAGGCGATGCGAGGCGATGCGAGGCGATGCGATGCGATGAGATGCGATGCGATGCGATGCGATGCGAGGCGATGCGGTGCGATGCGATGCGATGCGATGCGAGGCGATGCGATGCGATGCGATGCGACGCGATGCGATGCGAGGCGACGCGATGCGATGCGATGAGATGCGATGCGATGCGATACGATACGATACGATGCGATACGATGCGATGCGATGCGATGCGATGCGAGGCGATGCGAGGTGATGCGAGGCGGTGCGATGCGATGCGATGCAATGCAATGCGATGCGATGCTATGCGATGAGATGCGAGGCGATGCGAGGCGATGCGAGGCGATGCGATGCGATGAGATGCGATGCGATGCGATGCGATGCGATGCGATGCGAGGCGATGCGATGCGATGAGATGCGATGCGATGCGATGCGATGAGATGCGAGGCGATGCGAGGCGATGCGAGGCGATGCGATGCGATGAGATGCGATGCGATGCGATGCGATGCGATGCGATGCGAGGCGATGCGATGCGATGAGATGCGATGCGATGCGATGCGATGCGATGCGATGCGAGGCGATGCGATGCGATGAGATGCGATGCGATGCGATGCGATGCGATGCGATGCGATGCGATGCGAGGCGATGCGATGCGATGAGATGCGAGGCGATGCGAGGCGATGCGAGGCGATGCGATGCGATGAGATGCGATGCGATGCGATGCGATGCGATGCGATGCGAGGCGATGCGATGCGATGAGATGCGATGCGATGCGATGCGATGCGATGCGATGCGATGCGAGGCGATGCGAGGCGATGCGATGCGATGCGATGCGAGGTGATGCGAGGCGATGCAAAGCGATGCGATCTGATGCGATGCGAGGCGATGCGATGCGATGCAATGCAATGCGATGCGATGCTATGCGATGAGATGCGAGGCGATGCGAGGCGATGCGAGGCGATGCGATGCGATGAGATGCGATGCGATGCAAAGCGATGCGATCCGATGCGATGCGAGGCGATGCGAGGCGATGCGATGCGATGCGATGCGAGGTGATGCGAGGCGATGCAAAGCGATGCGATCTGATGCGATGCGAGGCGATGCTATGCGATGCGATGCGAGGCGATGCGAGGCGATGCGAGGCGATGCGAGGCGATGCGATGCGATGAGATGCGATGCGATGCGATGCGATGCGAGGCGATGCGGTGCGATGCGATGCGATGCGATGCGAGGCGATGCGATGCGATGCGATGCGACGCGATGCGATGCGATGAGATGCGATGCGATGCGATACGATACGATACGATGCGATGCGATGCGAGGCGATGTGAGGCGATGCGAGGCGATGCGAGGCGATGCGAGGCGATGCGAGGCGATGCGAGGCGATGCGAGGCGATGCGATGCGATGAGATGCGATGCGATGCGATGCGATGCGATGCGATGCGATGCGAGGCGATGCGAGGCGATGCGATGCGATGCGATGCGAGGTGATGCGAGGTGATGCGAGGCGGTGCGATGCGATGCGATGCGAGGTGATGCGAGGTGATGCGAGGCGATGCGAGGCGATGCGATGCGATGCGATGCGAGGCGATGCGAGGTGATGCGAGGCGGTGCGATGCGATGCGATGCGATGCGATGCGTTGAGATGAGATGCGATGCGAGGCGATGCGATACGATGCGATGCGAGGCGATGCGATGCGATGCGATGCGATGCGATGCGATGCGATGCGAGGCGATGCGATGCGATGCGATGCGAGGCGATGCGAGGTGATGCGAGGCGGTGCGATGCGATGCGATGCGATGCGATGCGTTGAGATGAGATGCGATGCGAGGCGATGCGATACGATGCGATGCGATGCGATGCGATGCTATGCGATGCGATGCGAAGCGATGCGAGGCGATGCGAGGCGATGCTATGCAATGCGATGCGAGGCGATGCGATGCGATGAGATGCGATGCGATGCGATGAGATGCGATGCGATGCGATGCGATGCGAGGCGATGCTATGCGATGCGATGCGAGGCGATGCGAGGCGATGCGAGGCGATGCGAGGCGATGCGATGCGATGAGATGCGATGCGATGCGATGCGATGCGAGGCGATGCGGTGCGATGCGATGCGATGCGATGCGAGGCGATGCGATGCGATGCGATGCGACGCGATGCGATGCGATGAGATGCGATGCGATGCGATACGATACGATACGATGCGATGCGATGCGAGGCGATGTGAGGCGATGCGAGGCGATGCGAGGCGATGCGAGGCGATGCGAGGCGATGCGAGGCGATGCGAGGCGATGCGATGCGATGAGATGCGATGCGATGCGATGCGATGCGAGGCGATGCGGTGCGATGCGATGCGATGCGATGCGAGGCGATGCGATGCGATGCGATGCGACGCGATGCGATGCGAGGCGACGCGATGCGATGCGATGAGATGCGATGCGATGCGATACGATACGATACGATGCGATACGATGCGATGCGATGCGATGCGATGCGAGGCGATGCGAGGTGATGCGAGGCGGTGCGATGCGATCCAATGCGATGCGATGCGTTGAGATGAGATGCGATGCGAGGCGATGCGATACGATGCGATGCGATGCGATGCGATGCGAGGCGATGCGAGGCGATGCGAGGCGATGCGATGCGATGAGATGCGATGCGATGCGATGCGATGCGAGGCGATGCGGTGCGATGCGATGCGATGCGATGCGATGCGATGCGAGGCGATGCGAGGCGATGCGAGGCGATGCGATGCGACGCGATGCGATGCGAGGCGATGCGAGGCGATGTGAGGCGATGCGATGCGATGCAATGCGATGCGAGGCGATGCGAGGCGATGCGAGGCGATGCGATGCGATGCGATGCGATGCGAGGCGATGCGAGGCGATGTGAGGCGATGCGATGCGATGCAATGCGATGCGAGGCAATGCGAGGCGATGCGATGCGATGCGATACGATGCGATGCGAGGCGATGCGAGGCGATGCGATGCGATGCGATGCGAGGCGATGCGAGGTGATGCGAGGCGATGCTATGCGAGGTGATGCGAGGCGATGCGATGCGATGCGATGCGATGCGATGCGAGGCGATGCGATGCGATGCGATGCGATGCGATGCGATGCGAGGCGATGCGATGCGATGCGATCTGATGCGATGCGAGGCGATGCGAGGCGATGCGATGCGATGCGAGGCGATGCGATGCGATGAGATGCGATGCGATGCGATGCGATGCGATGCGATGCGATGCGAGGCGATGCGAGGCGATGCGATGCGATGCGATGCGAGGTGATGCGAGGCGATGCGAGGCGATGCGAGGCGATGCGATGCGATGAGATGCGATGCGATGCGATGCGATGCGATGCGATGCGATGCGAGGCGATGCGAGGCGATGCGATGCGATGCGATGCGAGGTGATGCGAGGTGATGCGAGGCGGTGCGATGCGATGCGATGCGAGGTGATGCGAGGTGATGCGAGGCGATGCGAGGCGATGCGATGCGATGCGATGCGAGGCGATGCGAGGTGATGCGAGGCGGTGCGATGCGATGCGATGCGATGCGATGCGTTGAGATGAGATGCGATGCGAGGCGATGCGATACGATGCGATGCGATGCGATGCGATGCGATGCGAGGCGATGCGATGCGATGCGATGCGAGGCGATGCGAGGCGATGCGAGGCGATGCGAGGCGATGCGATGCGATGCGATGCGATGCGATGCGAGGCGATGCGATGCGATGCGATGCGATGCGATGCGATGCGATGCGAGGCGATGCGATGCGATGCGATGCGAGGCGATGCGAGGTGATGCGAGGCGGTGCGATGCGATGCGATGCGATGCGATGCGTTGAGATGAGATGCGATGCGAGGCGATGCGATACGATGCGATGCGATGCGATGCGATGCTATGCGATGCGATGCGAAGCGATGCGAGGCGATGCGAGGCGATGCTATGCAATGCGATGCGAGGCGATGCGATGCGATGAGATGCGATGCGATGCGATGAGATGCGATGCGATGCGATGCGATGCGAGGCGATGCTATGCGATGCGATGCGAGGCGATGCGAGGCGATGCGAGGCGATGCGAGGCGATGCGATGCGATGAGATGCGATGCGATGCGATGCGATGCGAGGCGATGCGGTGCGATGCGATGCGATGCGATGCGAGGCGATGCGATGCGATGCGATGCGACGCGATGCGATGCGATGAGATGCGATGCGATGCGATACGATACGATACGATGCGATGCGATGCGAGGCGATGTGAGGCGATGCGAGGCGATGCGAGGCGATGCGAGGCGATGCGAGGCGATGCGAGGCGATGCGAGGCGATGCGATGCGATGAGATGCGATGCGATGCGATGCGATGCGAGGCGATGCGGTGCGATGCGATGCGATGCGATGCGAGGCGATGCGATGCGATGCGATGCGACGCGATGCGATGCGAGGCGACGCGATGCGATGCGATGAGATGCGATGCGATGCGATACGATACGATACGATGCGATACGATGCGATGCGATGCGATGCGATGCGAGGCGATGCGAGGTGATGCGAGGCGGTGCGATGCGATCCAATGCGATGCGATGCGTTGAGATGAGATGCGATGCGAGGCGATGCGATACGATGCGATGCGATGCGATGCGATGCGAGGCGATGCGAGGCGATGCGAGGCGATGCGATGCGATGAGATGCGATGCGATGCGATGCGATGCGAGGCGATGCGGTGCGATGCGATGCGATGCGATGCGATGCGATGCGAGGCGATGCGAGGCGATGCGAGGCGATGCGATGCGACGCGATGCGATGCGAGGCGATGCGAGGCGATGTGAGGCGATGCGATGCGATGCAATGCGATGCGAGGCGATGCGAGGCGATGTGAGGCGATGCGATGCGATGCAATGCGATGCGAGGCAATGCGAGGCGATGCGATGCGATGCGATACGATGCGATGCGAGGCGATGCGAGGCGATGCGATGCGATGCGATGCGAGGCGATGCGAGGTGATGCGAGGCGAGGCAATGCGAGGCGATGCGATGCGATGCGATACGATGCGATGCGAGGCGATGCGAGGCGATGCGAGGCGATGCGATGCGATGAAATGCAATGCGATGCGATACGATGCGATGCGATGCGATGAGATGCGAGGCGATGCGAGGCGATGCGAGGCGATGCGATGCGATGCGATGCGATGCGATGCGATGCGATGAGATGCAATGCGATGCGATACGATGCGATGCGATGCGATGAGATGCGAGGCGATGCGAGGCGATGCGAGGCGATGCGATGCGATGCGATGCGATGCGATGCGAGGCGATGCGATGCGATGCGATGCAATGCAATGCGATGCGAGGCAATGCGAGGCGATGCGATGCGATGCGATACGATGCGATGAGATGCGATGCGATGCGATGCGATGTGAGGCGATGCGATGCGATGCAATGCGATGCGAGGCAATGCGAGGCGATGCGATGCGATGCGATACGATGCGATGCGAGGCGATGCGAGGCGATGCGAGGCGATGCGATGCGATGAGATGCAATGCGATGCGATACGATGCGATGCGATGCGATGAGATGCGAGGCGATGCGAGGCGATGCGAGGCGATGCGATGCGATGCGATGCGATGCGATGCGAGGCGATGCGATGCGATGCGATGCAATGCAATGCGATGCGATGCTATGCGATGAGATGCGAGGCGATGCGAGGCGATGCGAGGCGATGCGATGCGATGAGATGCGATGCGATGCGATGCGATGCGATGCGATGCGAGGCGATGCGATGCGATGAGATGCGATGCGATGCGATGCGATGCGATGCGATGCGATGCGAGGCGATGCGAGGCGATGCGATGCGATGCGATGCGAGGTGATGCGAGGCGATGCAAAGCGATGCGATCTGATGCGATGCGAGGCGATGCGATGCGATGCAATGCAATGCGATGCGATGCTATGCGATGAGATGCGAGGCGATGCGAGGCGATGCGAGGCGATGCGATGCGATGAGATGCGATGCGATGCAAAGCGATGCGATCCGATGCGATGCGAGGCGATGCGAGGCGATGCGATGCGATGCGATGCGAGGTGATGCGAGGCGATGCAAAGCGATGCGATCTGATGCGATGCGAGGCGATGCGAGGCGATGCGATGCGATGCTATGCGAGGTGATGCGAGGCGATGCGATGCGATGCGATGCGATGCGATGCGAGGCGATGCGATGCGATGCGATGCGATGCGATGCGATGCGAGGCGATGCGATGCGATGCGATCTGATGCGATGCGAGGCGATGCGAGGCGATGCGATGCGATGCGATGCGAGGCGATGCGAGGCGATGCGATGCGATGCGATGCGATGCGAGGCGATGCGATGCGATGCGATGCGAGGCGATGCGAGGTGATGCGAGGCGGTGCGATGCGATGCGATGCGATGCGATGCGTTGAGATGAGATGCGATGCGAGGCGATGCGATACGATGCGATGCGATGCGCTGCGATGCTATGCGATGCGATGCGAGGCGATGCGAGGCGATGCGAGGCGATGCTATGCGATGCGATGCGAGGCGATGCGATGCGATGAGATGCGATGCGATGTGATGAGATGCGATGCGATGCGATGCGATGCGATGCGATGCTATGCGATGCGATGCGAGGCGCTGCGAGGCGATGCGAGGCGATGCGATGCGATGCGAGGCGATGCGATGCGATGCGATGCGATGCGATGCGATGCGATGCGAGGCGATGCGATGCGATGCGATGCGAGGCGATGCGAGGTGATGCGAGGCGGTGCGATGCGATGCGATGCGATGCGATGCGTTGAGATGAGATGCGATGCGAGGCGATGCGATACGATGCGATGCGATGCGATGCGATGCTATGCGATGCGATGCGAAGCGATGCGAGGCGATGCGAGGCGATGCTATGCGATGCGATGCGAGGCGATGCGATGCGATGAGATGCGATGCGATGCGATGAGATGCGATGCGATGCGATGCGATGCGAGGCGATGCTATGCGATGCGATGCGAGGCGATGCGAGGCGATGCGAGGCGATGCGAGGCGATGCGATGCGATGAGATGCGATGCGATGCGATGCGATGCGAGGCGATGCGGTGCGATGCGATGCGATGCGATGCGAGGCGATGCGATGCGATGCGATGCGACGCGATGCGATGCGATGAGATGCGATGCGATGCGATACGATACGATACGATGCGATGCGATGCGAGGCGATGTGAGGCGATGCGAGGCGATGCGAGGCGATGCGAGGCGATGCGAGGCGATGCGAGGCGATGCGAGGCGATGCGATGCGATGAGATGCGATGCGATGCGATGCGATGCGAGGCGATGCGGTGCGATGCGATGCGATGCGATGCGAGGCGATGCGATGCGATGCGATGCGACGCGATGCGATGCGATGAGATGCGATGCGATGCGATACGATACGATACGATGCGATGCGATGCGAGGCGATGTGAGGCGATGCGAGGCGATGCGATGCGATGCGAGGCGATGTGAGGCGATGCGAGGCGACGCGATGCGATGCGATGAGATGCGATGCGATGCGATACGATACGATACGATGCGATACGATGCTATGCGATGCGATGCGTTGAGATGAGATGCGATGCGAGGCGATGCGATACGATGCGATGCGATGCGCTGCGATGCGATGCGTTGAGATGAGATGCGATGCGAGGCGATGCGATACGATGCGATGCGATGCGCTGCGATGCTATGCGATGCGATGCGAGGCGATGCGAGGCGATGCGAGGCGATGCTATGCGATGCGATGCGAGGCGATGCGATGCGATGAGATGCGATGCGATGTGATGAGATGCGATGCGATGCGATGCGATGCGATGCGATGCTATGCGATGCGATGCGAGGCGCTGCGAGGCGATGCGAGGCGATGCGATGCGATGAGATGCGATGCGATGCGATGCGATGCGAGGCGATGCGATGCGATGCGATGCGATGCGAGGCGATGCGAGGCGATGCGAGGCGATGCGATGCGATGCGATGCGATGCGATGCGAGGCGATGCGAGGCGATGCGAGGCGATGCGATGCGATGCGAGGCGATGCGATGCGATGCGATGCGATGCGATGCGAGGCGATGCGATGCGATGCGATGCGATGCGATGCGAGGCGATGCGAGGCGATGCGAGGCGATGCGAGGCGATGCGATGCGATGCGATGCGATGCGATGCGAGGCGATGCGATGCGATGCGATGCGATGCGATGCGATGCGATGCGAGGCGATGCGATGCGATGCGATGCGAGGCGATGCGAGGTGATGCGAGGCGGTGCGATGCGATGCGATGCGATGCGATGCGTTGAGATGAGATGCGATGCGAGGCGATGCGATACGATGCGATGCGATGCGATGCGATGCGATGCTATGCGATGCGATGCGAAGCGATGCGAGGCGATGCGAGGCGATGCTATGCAATGCGATGCGAGGCGATGCGATGCGATGAGATGCGATGCGATGCGATGAGATGCGATGCGATGCGATGCGATGCGAGGCGATGCTATGCGATGCGATGCGAGGCGATGCGAGGCGATGCGAGGCGATGCGAGGCGATGCGATGCGATGAGATGCGATGCGATGCGATGCGATGCGAGGCGATGCGGTGCGATGCGATGCGATGCGATGCGAGGCGATGCGATGCGATGCGATGCGACGCGATGCGATGCGATGAGATGCGATGCGATGCGATACGATACGATACGATGCGATGCGATGCGAGGCGATGTGAGGCGATGCGAGGCGATGCGAGGCGATGCGAGGCGATGCGAGGCGATGCGAGGCGATGCGAGGCGATGCGATGCGATGAGATGCGATGCGATGCGATGCGATGCGAGGCGATGCGGTGCGATGCGATGCGATGCGATGCGAGGCGATGCGATGCGATGCGATGCGACGCGATGCGATGCGAGGCGACGCGATGCGATGCGATGAGATGCGATGCGATGCGATACGATACGATACGATGCGATACGATGCGATGCGATGCGATGCGATGCGAGGCGATGCGAGGTGATGCGAGGCGGTGCGATGCGATCCAATGCGATGCGATGCGTTGAGATGAGATGCGATGCGAGGCGATGCGATACGATGCGATGCGATGCGATGCGATGCGAGGCGATGCGAGGCGATGCGAGGCGATGCGATGCGATGAGATGCGATGCGATGCGATGCGATGCGAGGCGATGCGGTGCGATGCGATGCGATGCGATGCGATGCGATGCGAGGCGATGCGAGGCGATGCGAGGCGATGCGATGCGACGCGATGCGATGCGAGGCGATGCGAGGCGATGTGAGGCGATGCGATGCGATGCAATGCGATGCGAGGCGATGCGAGGCGATGCGAGGCGATGCGATGCGATGCGATGCGATGCGAGGCGATGTGAGGCGATGCGATGCGATGCAATGCGATGCGAGGCAATGCGAGGCGATGCGATGCGATGCGATACGATGCGATGCGAGGCGATGCGAGGCGATGCGATGCGATGCGATGCGAGGCGATGCGAGGTGATGCGAGGCGAGGCAATGCGAGGCGATGCGATGCGATGCGATACGATGCGATGCGAGGCGATGCGAGGCGATGCGAGGCGATGCGATGCGATGAAATGCAATGCGATGCGATACGATGCGATGCGATGCGATGAGATGCGAGGCGATGCGAGGCGATGCGAGGCGATGCGATGCGATGCGATGCGATGAGATGCAATGCGATGCGATACGATGCGATGCGATGCGATGAGATGCGAGGCGATGCGAGGCGATGCGAGGCGATGCGATGCGATGCGATGCGATGCGATGCGAGGCGATGCGATGCGATGCGATGCAATGCAATGCGATGCGAGGCAATGCGAGGCGATGCGATGCGATGCGATACGATGCGATGAGATGCGATGCGATGCGATGCGATGTGAGGCGATGCGATGCGATGCAATGCGATGCGAGGCAATGCGAGGCGATGCGATGCGATGCGATACGATGCGATGCGAGGCGATGCGAGGCGATGCGAGGCGATGCGATGCGATGAGATGCAATGCGATGCGATACGATGCGATGCGATGCGATGAGATGCGAGGCGATGCGAGGCGATGCGAGGCGATGCGATGCGATGCGATGCGATGCGATGCGAGGCGATGCGATGCGATGCGATGCAATGCAATGCGATGCGATGCTATGCGATGAGATGCGAGGCGATGCGAGGCGATGCGAGGCGATGCGATGCGATGAGATGCGATGCGATGCGATGCGATGCGATGCGATGCGAGGCGATGCGATGCGATGAGATGCGATGCGATGCGATGCGATGCGATGCGATGCGATGCGAGGCGATGCGAGGCGATGCGATGCGATGCGATGCGAGGTGATGCGAGGCGATGCAAAGCGATGCGATCTGATGCGATGCGAGGCGATGCGATGCGATGCAATGCAATGCGATGCGATGCTATGCGATGAGATGCGAGGCGATGCGAGGCGATGCGAGGCGATGCGATGCGATGAGATGCGATGCGATGCAAAGCGATGCGATCCGATGCGATGCGAGGCGATGCGAGGCGATGCGATGCGATGCGATGCGAGGTGATGCGAGGCGATGCAAAGCGATGCGATCTGATGCGATGCGAGGCGATGCGAGGCGATGCGATGCGATGCGATGCGAGGTGATGCGAGGCGATGCGATGCGATGCGATGCGATGCGATGCGAGGCGATGCGATGCGATGCGATGCGATGCGATGCGATGCGAGGCGATGCGATGCGATGCGATCTGATGCGATGCGAGGCGATGCGAGGCGATGCGATGCGATGCGATGCGAGGCGATGCGAGGCGATGCGATGCGATGCGATGCGATGCGAGGCGATGCGATGCGATGCGATGCGAGGCGATGCGAGGTGATGCGAGGCGGTGCGATGCGATGCGATGCGATGCGATGCGTTGAGATGAGATGCGATGCGAGGCGATGCGATACGATGCGATGCGATGCGCTGCGATGCTATGCGATGCGATGCGAGGCGATGCGAGGCGATGCGAGGCGATGCTATGCGATGCGATGCGAGGCGATGCGATGCGATGAGATGCGATGCGATGTGATGAGATGCGATGCGATGCGATGCGATGCGATGCGATGCTATGCGATGCGATGCGAGGCGCTGCGAGGCGATGCGAGGCGATGCGATGCGATGAGATGCGATGCGATGCGATGCGATGCGAGGCGATGCGATGCGATGCGATGCGATGCGAGGCGATGCGAGGCGATGCGAGGCGATGCGATGCGATGCGATGCGATGCGATGCGAGGCGATGCGAGGCGATGCGAGGCGATGCGATGCGATGCGAGGCGATGCGATGCGATGCGATGCGATGCGATGCGAGGCGATGCGATGCGATGCGATGCGATGCGATGCGAGGCGATGCGAGGCGATGCGAGGCGATGCGAGGCGATGCGATGCGATGCGATGCGATGCGATGCGAGGCGATGCGATGCGATGCGATGCGATGCGATGCGATGCGATGCGAGGCGATGCGATGCGATGCGATGCGAGGCGATGCGAGGTGATGCGAGGCGGTGCGATGCGATGCGATGCGATGCGATGCGTTGAGATGAGATGCGATGCGAGGCGATGCGATACGATGCGATGCGATGCGATGCGTTGAGATGAGATGCGATGCGAGGCGATGCGATGCGATGCGATGCGAGGCGATGCGAGGTGATGCGAGGCGGTGCGATGCGATGCGATGCGATGCGATGCGTTGAGATGAGATGCGATGCGAGGCGATGCGATACGATGCGATGCGATGCGCTGCGATGCTATGCGATGCGATGCGAGGCGATGCGAGGCGATGCGAGGCGATGCTATGCGATGCGATGCGAGGCGATGCGAGGCGATGCGAGGCGATGCTATGCGATGCGATGCGAGGCGATGCGATGCGATGAGATGCGATGCGATGTGATGAGATGCGATGCGATGCGATGCGATGCGATGCGATGCTATGCGATGCGATGCGAGGCGCTGCGAGGCGATGCGAGGCGATGCGATGCGATGAGATGCGATGCGATGCGATGCGATGCGAGGCGATGCGATGCGATGCGATGCGATGCGAGGCGATGCGAGGCGATGCGAGGCGATGCGATGCGATGCGATGCGATGCGATGCGAGGCGATGCGAGGCGATGCGAGGCGATGCGATGCGATGCGAGGCGATGCGATGCGATGCGATGCGATGCGATGCGAGGCGATGCGATGCGATGCGATGCGATGCGATGCGAGGCGATGCGAGGCGATGCGAGGCGATGCGAGGCGATGCGATGCGATGCGATGCGATGCGATGCGAGGCGATGCGATGCGATGCGATGCGATGCGATGCGATGCGATGCGAGGCGATGCGATGCGATGCGATGCGAGGCGATGCGAGGTGATGCGAGGCGGTGCGATGCGATGCGATGCGATGCGATGCGTTGAGATGAGATGCGATGCGAGGCGATGCGATACGATGCGATGCGATGCGATGCGATGCTATGCGATGCGATGCGAAGCGATGCGAGGCGATGCGAGGCGATGCTATGCGATGCGATGCGAGGCGATGCGATGCGATGAGATGCGATGCGATGCGATGAGATGCGATGCGATGCGATGCGATGCGAGGCGATGCTATGCGATGCGATGCGAGGCGATGCGAGGCGATGCGAGGCGATGCGAGGCGATGCGATGCGATGAGATGCGATGCGATGCGATGCGATGCGAGGCGATGCGGTGCGATGCGATGCGATGCGATGCGAGGCGATGCGATGCGATGCGATGCGACGCGATGCGATGCGATGAGATGCGATGCGATGCGATACGATACGATACGATGCGATGCGATGCGAGGCGATGTGAGGCGATGCGAGGCGATGCGAGGCGATGCGAGGCGATGCGAGGCGATGCGAGGCGATGCGAGGCGATGCGATGCGATGAGATGCGATGCGATGCGATGCGATGCGAGGCGATGCGGTGCGATGCGATGCGATGCGATGCGAGACGATGCGATGCGATGCGATGCGACGCGATGCGATGCGATGAGATGCGATGCGATGCGATACGATACGATACGATGCGATGCGATGCGAGGCGATGTGAGGCGATGCGAGGCGATGCGATGCGATGCGAGGCGATGTGAGGCGATGCGAGGCGACGCGATGCGATGCGATGAGATGCGATGCGATGCGATACGATACGATACGATGCGATACGATGCGATGCGATGCGATGCGATGCGAGGCGATGCGAGGTGATGCGAGGCGGTGCGATGCGATCCAATGCGATGCGATGCGTTGAGATGAGATGCGATGCGAGGCGATGCGATACGATGCAATGCGATGCGATGCGATGCGAGGCGATGCGAGGCGATGCGAGGCGATGCGATGCGATGAGATGCGATGCGATGCGATGCGATGCGAGGCGATGCGGTGCGATGCGATGCGATGCGATGCGATGCGATGCGAGGCGATGCGAGGCGATGCGAGGCGATGCGATGCGACGCGATGCGATGCGAGGCGATGCGAGGCGATGTGAGGCGATGCGATGCGATGCAATGCGATGCGAGGCGATGCGAGGCGATGCGAGGCGATGCGATGCGATGCGATGCGATGCGAGGCGATGCGAGGCGATGTGAGGCGATGCGATGCGATGCAATGCGATGCGAGGCAATGCGAGGCGATGCGATGCGATGCGATACGATGCGATGCGAGGCGATGCGAGGCGATGCGATGCGATGCGATGCGAGGCGATGCGAGGTGATGCGAGGCGAGGCAATGCGAGGCGATGCGATGCGATGCGATACGATGCGATGCGAGGCGATGCGAGGCGATGCGAGGCGATGCGATGCGATGAGATGCAATGCGATGCGATACGATGCGATGCGATGCGATGAGATGCGAGGCGATGCGAGGCGATGCGAGGCGATGCGATGCGATGCGATGCGATGCGATGCGATGCGATGAGATGCAATGCGATGCGATACGATGCGATGCGATGCGATGAGATGCGAGGCGATGCGAGGCGATGCGAGGCGATGCGATGCGATGCGATGCGATGCGATGCGAGGCGATGCGATGCGATGCGATGCAATGCAATGCGATGCGAGGCAATGCGAGGCGATGCGATGCGATGCGATACGATGCGATGAGATGCGATGCGATGCGATGCGATGTGAGGCGATGCGATGCGATGCAATGCGATGCGAGGCAATGCGAGGCGATGCGATGCGATGCGATACGATGCGATGCGAGGCGATGCGAGGCGATGCGAGGCGATGCGATGCGATGAGATGCAATGCGATGCGATACGATGCGATGCGATGCGATGAGATGCGAGGCGATGCGAGGCGATGCGAGGCGATGCGATGCGATGCGATGCGATGCGATGCGAGGCGATGCGATGCGATGCGATGCGAGGCGATGCGAGGCGATGCGATGCGATGCGATGCGAGGTGATGCGAGGCGATGCAAAGCGATGCGATCTGATGCGATGCGAGGCGATGCGATGCGATGCAATGCAATGCGATGCGATGCTATGCGATGAGATGCGAGGCGATGCGAGGCGATGCGAGGCGATGCGATGCGATGAGATGCGATGCGATGCAAAGCGATGCGATCCGATGCGATGCGAGGCGATGCGAGGCGATGCGATGCGATGCGATGCGAGGTGATGCGAGGCGATGCAAAGCGATGCGATCTGATGCGATGCGAGGCGATGCGAGGCGATGCGATGCGATGCGATGCGAGGTGATGCGAGGCGATGCGATGCGATGCGATGCGATGCGATGCGAGGCGATGCGATGCGATGCGATGCGATGCGATGCGATGCGAGGCGATGCGATGCGATGCGATCTGATGCGATGCGAGGCGATGCGAGGCGATGCGATGCGATGCGATGCGAGGCGATGCGAGGCGATGCGATGCGATGCGATGCGATGCGAGGCGATGCGATGCGATGCGATGCGAGGCGATGCGAGGTGATGCGAGGCGGTGCGATGCGATGCGATGCGATGCGATGCGTTGAGATGAGATGCGATGCGAGGCGATGCGATACGATGCGATGCGATGCGCTGCGATGCTATGCGATGCGATGCGAGGCGATGCGAGGCGATGCGAGGCGATGCTATGCGATGCGATGCGAGGCGATGCGATGCGATGAGATGCGATGCGATGTGATGAGATGCGATGCGATGCGATGCGATGCGATGCGATGCTATGCGATGCGATGCGAGGCGCTGCGAGGCGATGCGAGGCGATGCGATGCGATGAGATGCGATGCGATGCGATGCGATGCGAGGCGATGCGATGCGATGCGATGCGATGCGAGGCGATGCGAGGCGATGCGAGGCGATGCGATGCGATGCGATGCGATGCGATGCGAGGCGATGCGAGGCGATGCGAGGCGATGCGATGCGATGCGAGGCGATGCGATGCGATGCGATGCGATGCGATGCGAGGCGATGCGATGCGATGCGATGCGATGCGATGCGAGGCGATGCGAGGCGATGCGAGGCGATGCGAGGCGATGCGATGCGATGCGATGCGATGCGATGCGAGGCGATGCGATGCGATGCGATGCGATGCGATGCGATGCGATGCGAGGCGATGCGATGCGATGCGATGCGAGGCGATGCGAGGTGATGCGAGGCGGTGCGATGCGATGCGATGCGATGCGATGCGTTGAGATGAGATGCGATGCGAGGCGATGCGATACGATGCGATGCGATGCGATGCGTTGAGATGAGATGCGATGCGAGGCGATGCGATGCGATGCGATGCGAGGCGATGCGAGGTGATGCGAGGCGGTGCGATGCGATGCGATGCGATGCGATGCGTTGAGATGAGATGCGATGCGAGGCGATGCGATACGATGCGATGCGATGCGCTGCGATGCTATGCGATGCGATGCGAGGCGATGCGAGGCGATGCGAGGCGATGCTATGCGATGCGATGCGAGGCGATGCGAGGCGATGCGAGGCGATGCTATGCGATGCGATGCGAGGCGATGCGATGCGATGAGATGCGATGCGATGTGATGAGATGCGATGCGATGCGATGCGATGCGATGCGATGCTATGCGATGCGATGCGAGGCGCTGCGAGGCGATGCGAGGCGATGCGATGCGATGAGATGCGATGCGATGCGATGCGATGCGAGGCGATGCGATGCGATGCGATGCGATGCGAGGCGATGCGAGGCGATGCGAGGCGATGCGATGCGATGCGATGCGATGCGATGCGAGGCGATGCGAGGCGATGCGAGGCGATGCGATGCGATGCGAGGCGATGCGATGCGATGCGATGCGATGCGATGCGAGGCGATGCGATGCGATGCGATGCGATGCGATGCGAGGCGATGCGAGGCGATGCGAGGCGATGCGAGGCGATGCGATGCGATGCGATGCGATGCGATGCGAGGCGATGCGATGCGATGCGATGCGATGCGATGCGATGCGATGCGAGGCGATGCGATGCGATGCGATGCGAGGCGATGCGAGGTGATGCGAGGCGGTGCGATGCGATGCGATGCGATGCGATGCGTTGAGATGAGATGCGATGCGAGGCGATGCGATACGATGCGATGCGATGCGATGCGATGCTATGCGATGCGATGCGAAGCGATGCGAGGCGATGCGAGGCGATGCTATGCGATGCGATGCGAGGCGATGCGATGCGATGAGATGCGATGCGATGCGATGAGATGCGATGCGATGCGATGCGATGCGAGGCGATGCTATGCGATGCGATGCGAGGCGATGCGAGGCGATGCGAGGCGATGCGAGGCGATGCGAGGCGATGCGATGCGATGAGATGCGATGCGATGCGATGCGATGCGAGGCGATGCGGTGCGATGCGATGCGATGCGATGCGAGGCGATGCGATGCGATGCGATGCGACGCGATGCGATGCGATGAGATGCGATGCGATGCGATACGATACGATACGATGCGATGCGATGCGAGGCGATGTGAGGCGATGCGAGGCGATGCGAGGCGATGCGAGGCGATGCGAGGCGATGCGAGGCGATGCGAGGCGATGCGATGCGATGAGATGCGATGCGATGCGATGCGATGCGAGGCGATGCGGTGCGATGCGATGCGATGCGATGCGAGACGATGCGATGCGATGCGATGCGACGCGATGCGATGCGATGAGATGCGATGCGATGCGATACGATACGATACGATGCGATGCGATGCGAGGCGATGTGAGGCGATGCGAGGCGATGCGATGCGATGCGAGGCGATGTGAGGCGATGCGAGGCGACGCGATGCGATGCGATGAGATGCGATGCGATGCGATACGATACGATACGATGCGATACGATGCGATGCGATGCGATGCGATGCGAGGCGATGCGAGGTGATGCGAGGCGGTGCGATGCGATCCAATGCGATGCGATGCGTTGAGATGAGATGCGATGCGAGGCGATGCGATACGATGCAATGCGATGCGATGCGATGCGAGGCGATGCGAGGCGATGCGAGGCGATGCGATGCGATGAGATGCGATGCGATGCGATGCGATGCGAGGCGATGCGGTGCGATGCGATGCGATGCGATGCGATGCGATGCGAGGCGATGCGAGGCGATGCGAGGCGATGCGATGCGACGCGATGCGATGCGAGGCGATGCGAGGCGATGTGAGGCGATGCGATGCGATGCAATGCGATGCGAGGCGATGCGAGGCGATGCGAGGCGATGCGATGCGATGCGATGCGATGCGAGGCGATGCGAGGCGATGTGAGGCGATGCGATGCGATGCAATGCGATGCGAGGCAATGCGAGGCGATGCGATGCGATGCGATACGATGCGATGCGAGGCGATGCGAGGCGATGCGATGCGATGCGATGCGAGGCGATGCGAGGTGATGCGAGGCGAGGCAATGCGAGGCGATGCGATGCGATGCGATACGATGCGATGCGAGGCGATGCGAGGCGATGCGAGGCGATGCGATGCGATGAGATGCAATGCGATGCGATACGATGCGATGCGATGCGATGAGATGCGAGGCGATGCGAGGCGATGCGAGGCGATGCGATGCGATGCGATGCGATGCGATGCGATGCGATGAGATGCAATGCGATGCGATACGATGCGATGCGATGCGATGAGATGCGAGGCGATGCGAGGCGATGCGAGGCGATGCGATGCGATGCGATGCGATGCGATGCGAGGCGATGCGATGCGATGCGATGCAATGCAATGCGATGCGAGGCAATGCGAGGCGATGCGATGCGATGCGATACGATGCGATGAGATGCGATGCGATGCGATGCGATGTGAGGCGATGCGATGCGATGCAATGCGATGCGAGGCAATGCGAGGCGATGCGATGCGATGCGATACGATGCGATGCGAGGCGATGCGAGGCGATGCGAGGCGATGCGATGCGATGAGATGCAATTGCGATGCGATACGATGCGATGCGATGCGATGAGATGCGAGGCGATGCGAGGCGATGCGAGGCGATGCGATGCGATGCTGCGATGCGATGCGAGGCGATGCGATGCGATGCGATGCGATGCAATGCGATGCGATGCGATGCGATGCGATGCGAGGCGATGCGAGGCGATGCGAGGCGATGCGATGCGATGCGATGCGATGCGATGCGATGCGATGCGATGCGAGGCGATGCGAGGCGATGCGAGGCGATGCGAGGCGATGCAAAGCGATGCCATCCGATGCGATGCGAGGCGATGCGAGGCGATGCGATGCGAGGCGATGCGAGGCGATGCGAGGCGATGCAAGCGATGCGATCTGATGCGATGCGAGGCGATGCGAGGCGAGGCGATGCGAGGCGATGCGATGCGATGCGATCGATGCGATGCGATGCGATGCGATGCGATGCGATGCGATGCGATGCGATGCGATGCGATGCGATGCGATGCGATGCGATGCGATGCGATGCGAGAGATGCGATGCGATGCGATGACGATAGCGATGCGATGCGATGCGATGCGATGCGATGCGATGCGATGCGATGCGATGCGATGCGATGCGAGCGATGCGAGGCGATGCGAGGCGAGGCGATGCGATTGCGATGCGAGGCGATGCGATGCGATGCGAGTGCGATGCGATGCGATGCGATGCGAGGCGATGCGATGCGATCGCGATGCGATGCGATGCGAGCGCGATGCGATGCGATGCGATGCGAGCGATGCGATGCGATACGATGCGATGCGATGCGATGCGATCGGCGATGCAGTGATGCGATGCGGTGCGATGCGATCCGAATGCGATGCGATTGAGATGCGATGCGATGCGATGCGATGCGATGCGATGCGATGCGATGCGATGCGAGGCGATGCGAGGCGATGCGAGGCGATGCGATGCGATGAGATGCGATGCGATGCGATGCGATGCGATGCGATGCGTGCGATGCGATGCGATGCGATGCGATGCGATGCGAGGCGATGCGATGCGAGGCGATGCGATGCGATGCGATGCGATGCGAGGCGATGCGATGCGATGGAGGCGATGCGATGCGATGCGATGCGATGCGAGGCGATGCGAGGCGATGCGAGGCGATGCGATGCGATGCGATGCGATGCGAGGCGATGCGAGGCGATGTGAGGCGATGCGATGCGATGCAATGCGATGCGAGGCAATGCGAGGCGATGCGATGCGATGCGATACGATGCGATGCGAGGCGATGCGAGGCGATGCGATGCGATGCGATGCGAGGCGATGCGAGGTGATGCGAGGCGAGGCAATGCGAGGCGATGCGATGCGATGCGATACGATGCGATGCGAGGCGATGCGAGGCGATGCGAGGCGATGCGATGCGATGAAATGCAATGCGATGCGATACGATGCGATGCGATGCGATGAGATGCGAGGCGATGCGAGGCGATGCGAGGCGATGCGATGCGATGCGATGCGATGCGATGCGATGCGATGAGATGCAATGCGATGCGATACGATGCGATGCGATGCGATGAGATGCGAGGCGATGCGAGGCGATGCGAGGCGATGCGATGCGATGCGATGCGATGCGATGCGAGGCGATGCGATGCGATGCGATGCAATGCAATGCGATGCGAGGCAATGCGAGGCGATGCGATGCGATGCGATACGATGCGATGAGATGCGATGCGATGCGATGCGATGTGAGGCGATGCGATGCGATGCAATGCGATGCGAGGCAATGCGAGGCGATGCGATGCGATGCGATACGATGCGATGCGAGGCGATGCGAGGCGATGCGAGGCGATGCGATGCGATGAGATGCAATGCGATGCGATACGATGCGATGCGATGCGATGAGATGCGAGGCGATGCGAGGCGATGCGAGGCGATGCGATGCGATGCGATGCGATGCGATGCGAGGCGATGCGATACGATACGATACGATGCGATGCGATGCGAGGCGATGTGAGGCGATGCGAGGCGATGCGAGGCGATGCGAGGCGATGCGAGGCGATGCGAGGCGATGCGAGGCGATGCGATGCGATGAGATGCGATGCGATGCGATGCGATGCGAGGCGATGCGGTGCGATGCGATGCGATGCGATGCGAGGCGATGCGATGCGATGCGATGCGACGCGATGCGATGCGAGGCGACGCGATGCGATGCGATGAGATGCGATGCGATGCGATACGATACGATACGATGCGATACGATGCGATGCGATGCGATGCGATGCGAGGCGATGCGAGGTGATGCGAGGCGGTGCGATGCGATCCAATGCGATGCGATGCGTTGAGATGAGATGCGATGCGAGGCGATGCGATACGATGCGATGCGATGCGATGCGATGCGAGGCGATGCGAGGCGATGCGAGGCGATGCGATGCGATGAGATGCGATGCGATGCGATGCGATGCGAGGCGATGCGGTGCGATGCGATGCGATGCGATGCGATGCGATGCGAGGCGATGCGAGGCGATGCGAGGCGATGCGATGCGACGCGATGCGATGCGAGGCGATGCGAGGCGATGTGAGGCGATGCGATGCGATGCAATGCGATGCGAGGCGATGCGAGGCGATGCGAGGCGATGCGATGCGATGCGATGCGATGCGAGGCGATGCGAGGCGATGTGAGGCGATGCGATGCGATGCAATGCGATGCGAGGCAATGCGAGGCGATGCGATGCGATGCGATACGATGCGATGCGAGGCGATGCGAGGCGATGCGATGCGATGCGATGCGAGGCGATGCGAGGTGATGCGAGGCGAGGCAATGCGAGGCGATGCGATGCGATGCGATACGATGCGATGCGAGGCGATGCGAGGCGATGCGAGGCGATGCGATGCGATGAAATGCAATGCGATGCGATACGATGCGATGCGATGCGATGAGATGCGAGGCGATGCGAGGCGATGCGAGGCGATGCGATGCGATGCGATGCGATGCGATGCGATGCGATGAGATGCAATGCGATGCGATACGATGCGATGCGATGCGATGAGATGCGAGGCGATGCGAGGCGATGCGAGGCGATGCGATGCGATGCGATGCGATGCGATGCGAGGCGATGCGATGCGATGCGATGCAATGCAATGCGATGCGAGGCAATGCGAGGCGATGCGATGCGATGCGATACGATGCGATGAGATGCGATGCGATTGCGATGCGATGTGAGGCGATGCGATGCGATGCAATGCGATGCGAGGCAATGCGAGGCGATGCGATGCGATGCGATACGATGCGATGCGAGGCGATGCGAGGCGATGCGAGGCGATGCGATGCGATGAGATGCAATGCGATGCGATACGATGCGATGCGATGCGATGAGATGCGAGGCGATGCGAGGCGATGCGAGGCGATGCGATGCGATGCGATGCGATGCGATGCGAGGCGATGCGATGCGATGCGATGCAATGCAATGCGATGCGATGCTATGCGATGAGATGCGAGGCGATGCGAGGCGATGCGAGGCGATGCGATGCGATGAGATGCGATGCGATGCGATGCGATGCGATGCGATGCGAGGCGATGCGATGCGATGAGATGCGATGCGATGCGAGGTGATGCGATGCGATGCGAGGCGATGCGATGCGATGCGATGCGATGAGATGCGATGCGCTGCGATGCTATGCGATGCGATGCGAGGCGATGCGAGGCGATGCGAGGCGATGCGATGCGATGAGATGCAATGCGATGCGATACGATGCGATGCGATGCGATGAGATGCGAGGCGATGCGAGGCGATGCGAGGCGATGCGATGCGATGCGATGCGATGCGATGCGATGCGATGCGATGCGATGCGATACGATGCGATGAGATGCGATGCGATGCGATGCGATGTGAGGCGATGCGATGCGATGCAATGCGATGCGAGGCAATGCGAGGCGATGCGATGCGATGCGATACGATGCGATGCGAGGCGATGCGAGGCGATGCGAGGCGATGCGATGCGATGAGATGCAATGCGATGCGATACGATGCGATGCGATGCGATGAGATGCGAGGCGATGCGAGGCGATGCGAGGCGATGCGATGCGATGCGATGCGATGCGATGCGAGGCGATGCGATGCGATGCGATGCAATGCAATGCGATGCGATGCTATGCGATGAGATGCGAGGCGATGCGAGGCGATGCGAGGCGATGCGATGCGATGAGATGCGATGCGATGCGATGCGATGCGATGCGATGCGAGGCGATGCGAGGCGATGCGAGGCGATGCGAGGCGATGCAAAGCGATGCCATCCGATGCGATGCGAGGCGATGCGAGGCGATGCGATGCGATGCGATGCGAGGTGATGCGAGGCGATGCAAAGCGATGCGATCTGATGCGATGCGAGGCGATGCGAGGCGATGCGAGGCGATGCGAGGCGATGCGATGCGATGAGATGCGATGCGATGCGATGCGATGCGAGGCGATGCGGTGCGATGCGATGCGATGCGATGCGAGGCGATGCGATGCGATGCGATGCGACGCGATGCGATGCGATGAGATGCGATGCGATGCGATACGATACGATACGATGCGATGCGATGCGAGGCGATGTGAGGCGATGCGAGGCGATGCGAGGCGATGCGAGGCGATGCGAGGCGATGCGAGGCGATGCGAGGCGATGCGATGCGATGAGATGCGATGCGATGCGATGCGATGCGAGGCGATGCGGTGCGATGCGATGCGATGCGATGCGAGGCGATGCGATGCGATGCGATGCGACGCGATGCGATGCGAGGCGACGCGATGCGATGCGATGAGATGCGATGCGATGCGATACGATACGATACGATGCGATACGATGCGATGCGATGCGATGCGATGCGAGGCGATGCGAGGTGATGCGAGGCGGTGCGATGCGATCCAATGCGATGCGATGCGTTGAGATGAGATGCGATGCGAGGCGATGCGATACGATGCGATGCGATGCGATGCGATGCGAGGCGATGCGAGGCGATGCGAGGCGATGCGATGCGATGAGATGCGATGCGATGCGATGCGATGCGAGGCGATGCGGTGCGATGCGATGCGATGCGATGCGATGCGATGCGAGGCGATGCGAGGCGATGCGAGGCGATGCGATGCGACGCGATGCGATGCGAGGCGATGCGAGGCGATGTGAGGCGATGCGATGCGATGCAATGCGATGCGAGGCGATGCGAGGCGATGCGAGGCGATGCGATGCGATGCGATGCGATGCGAGGCGATGCGAGGCGATGTGAGGCGATGCGATGCGATGCAATGCGATGCGAGGCAATGCGAGGCGATGCGATGCGATGCGATACGATGCGATGCGAGGCGATGCGAGGCGATGCGATGCGATGCGATGCGAGGCGATGCGAGGTGATGCGAGGCGAGGCAATGCGAGGCGATGCGATGCGATGCGATACGATGCGATGCGAGGCGATGCGAGGCGATGCGAGGCGATGCGATGCGATGAAATGCAATGCGATGCGATACGATGCGATGCGATGCGATGAGATGCGAGGCGATGCGAGGCGATGCGAGGCGATGCGATGCGATGCGATGCGATGCGATGCGATGCGATGAGATGCAATGCGATGCGATACGATGCGATGCGATGCGATGAGATGCGAGGCGATGCGAGGCGATGCGAGGCGATGCGATGCGATGCGATGCGATGCGATGCGAGGCGATGCGATGCGATGCGATGCAATGCAATGCGATGCGAGGCAATGCGAGGCGATGCGATGCGATGCGATACGATGCGATGAGATGCGATGCGATGCGATGCGATGTGAGGCGATGCGATGCGATGCAATGCGATGCGAGGCAATGCGAGGCGATGCGATGCGATGCGATACGATGCGATGCGAGGCGATGCGAGGCGATGCGAGGCGATGCGATGCGATGAGATGCAATGCGATGCGATACGATGCGATGCGATGCGATGAGATGCGAGGCGATGCGAGGCGATGCGAGGCGATGCGATGCGATGCGATGCGATGCGATGCGAGGCGATGCGATGCGATGCGATGCAATGCAATGCGATGCGATGCTATGCGATGAGATGCGAGGCGATGCGAGGCGATGCGAGGCGATGCGATGCGATGAGATGCGATGCGATGCGATGCGATGCGATGCGATGCGAGGCGATGCGATGCGATGAGATGCGATGCGATGCGATGCGATGCGATGCGATGCGATGCGAGGCGATGCGAGGCGATGCGATGCGATGCGATGCGAGGTGATGCGAGGCGATGCAAAGCGATGCGATCTGATGCGATGCGAGGCGATGCGATGCGATGCAATGCAATGCGATGCGATGCTATGCGATGAGATGCGAGGCGATGCGAGGCGATGCGAGGCGATGCGATGCGATGAGATGCGATGCGAGGCGATGCGATGCGATGAGATGCGATGCGATGTGATGAGATGCGATGCGATGCGATGCGATGCGATGCGATGCTATGCGATGCGATGCGAGGCGCTGCGAGGCGATGCGAGGCGATGCAAAGCGATGCGATCTGATGCGATGCGAGGCGATGCGATGCGATGCAATGCAATGCGATGCGATGCTATGCGATGAGATGCGAGGCGATGCGAGGCGATGCGAGGCGATGCGATGCGATGAGATGCGATGCGCTGCGATGCTATGCGATGCGATGCGAGGCGATGCGAGGCGATGCGAGGCGATGCTATGCGATGCGATGCGAGGCGATGCGATGCGATGAGATGCGATGCGATGTGATGAGATGCGATGCGATGCGATGCGATGCGATGCGATGCGATCTGATGCGATGCGAGGCGATGCGAGGCGATGCGATGCGATGCGATGCGAGGCGATGCGAGGCGATGCGATGCGATGCGATGCGATGCGAGGCGATGCGATGCGATGCGATGCGAGGCGATGCGAGGTGATGCGAGGCGGTGCGATGCGATGCGATGCGATGCGATGCGTTGAGATGAGATGCGATGCGAGGCGATGCGATACGATGCGATGCGATGCGCTGCGATGCTATGCGATGCGATGCGAGGCGATGCGAGGCGATGCGAGGCGATGCTATGCGATGCGATGCGAGGCGATGCGATGCGATGAGATGCGATGCGATGTGATGAGATGCGATGCGATGCGATGCGATGCGATGCGATGCTATGCGATGCGATGCGAGGCGCTGCGAGGCGATGCGAGGCGATGCGATGCGATGAGATGCGATGCGATGCGATGCGATGCGAGGCGATGCGATGCGATGCGATGCGATGCGAGGCGATGCGAGGCGATGCGAGGCGATGCGATGCGATGCGATGCGATGCGATGTGAGGCGATGCGAGGCGATGCGAGGCGATGCGATGCGATGCGAGGCGATGCGATGCGATGCGATGCGATGCGATGCGAGGCGATGCGATGCGATGCGATGCGATGCGATGCGAGGCGATGCGAGGCGATGCGAGGCGATGCGAGGCGATGCGATGCGATGCGATGCGATGCGATGCGAGGCGATGCGATGCGATGCGATGCGATGCGATGCGATGCGATGCGAGGCGATGCGATGCGATGCGATGCGAGGCGATGCGAGGTGATGCGAGGCGGTGCGATGCGATGCGATGCGATGCGATGCGTTGAGATGAGATGCGATGCGAGGCGATGCGATACGATGCGATGCGATGCGATGCGATGCTATGCGATGCGATGCGAAGCGATGCGAGGCGATGCGAGGCGATGCTATGCGATGCGATGCGAGGCGATGCGATGCGATGAGATGCGATGCGATGCGATGAGATGCGATGCGATGCGATGCGATGCGAGGCGATGCTATGCGATGCGATGCGAGGCGATGCGAGGCGATGCGAGGCGATGCGAGGCGATGCGATGCGATGAGATGCGATGCGATGCGATGCGATGCGAGGCGATGCGGTGCGATGCGATGCGATGCGATGCGAGGCGATGCGATGCGATGCGATGCGACGCGATGCGATGCGATGAGATGCGATGCGATGCGATACGATACGATACGATGCGATGCGATGCGAGGCGATGTGAGGCGATGCGAGGCGATGCGAGGCGATGCGAGGCGATGCGAGGCGATACGAGGCGATGCGAGGCGATGCGATGCGATGAGATGCGATGCGATGCGATGCGATGCGAGGCGATGCGGTGCGATGCGATGCGATGCGATGCGAGGCGATGCGATGCGATGCGATGCGACGCGATGCGATGCGATGAGATGCGATGCGATGCGATACGATACGATACGATGCGATGCGATGCGAGGCGATGTGAGGCGATGCGAGGCGATGCGATGCGATGCGAGGCGATGTGAGGCGATGCGAGGCGACGCGATGCGATGCGATGAGATGCGATGCGATGCGATACGATACGATACGATGCGATACGATGCTATGCGATGCGATGCGTTGAGATGAGATGCGATGCGAGGCGATGCGATACGATGCGATGCGATGCGCTGCGATGCGATGCGTTGAGATGAGATGCGATGCGAGGCGATGCGATACGATGCGATGCGATGCGCTGCGATGCTATGCGATGCGATGCGAGGCGATGCGAGGCGATGCGAGGCGATGCTATGCGATGCGATGCGAGGCGATGCGATGCGATGAGATGCGATGCGATGTGATGAGATGCGATGCGATGCGATGCGATGCGATGCGATGCTATGCGATGCGATGCGAGGCGCTGCGAGGCGATGCGAGGCGATGCGATGCGATGAGATGCGATGCGATGCGATGCGATGCGAGCGATGCGATGCGATGCGATGCGATGCGAGGCGATGCGAGGCGATGCGAGGCGATGCGATGCGATGCGATGCGATGCGATGCGAGGCGATGCGAGGCGATGCGAGGCGATGCGATGCGATGCGAGGCGATGCGATGCGATGCGATGCGATGCGATGCGAGGCGATGCGATGCGATGCGATGCGATGCGATGCGAGGCGATGCGAGGCGATGCGAGGCGATGCGAGGCGATGCGATGCGATGCGATGCGATGCGATGCGAGGCGATGCGATGCGATGCGATGCGATGCGATGCGATGCGAGGCGATGCGATGCGATGCGATGCGAGGCGATGCGAGGTGATGCGAGGCGGTGCGATGCGATGCGATGCGATGCGATGCGTTGAGATGAGATGCGATGCGAGGCGATGCGATACGATGCGATGCGATGCGATGCGATGCGATGCTATGCGATGCGATGCGAAGCGATGCGAGGCGATGCGAGGCGATGCTATGCAATGCGATGCGAGGCGATGCGATGCGATGAGATGCGATGCGATGCGATGAGATGCGATGCGATGCGATGCGATGCGAGGCGATGCTATGCGATGCGATGCGAGGCGATGCGAGGCGATGCGAGGCGATGCGAGGCGATGCGATGCGATGAGATGCGATGCGATGCGATGCGATGCGAGGCGATGCGGTGCGATGCGATGCGATGCGATGCGAGGCGATGCGATGCGATGCGATGCGACGCGATGCGATGCGATGAGATGCGATGCGATGCGATACGATACGATACGATGCGATGCGATGCGAGGCGATGTGAGGCGATGCGAGGCGATGCGAGGCGATGCGAGGCGATGCGAGGCGATGCGAGGCGATGCGAGGCGATGCGATGCGATGAGATGCGATGCGATGCGATGCGATGCGAGGCGATGCGGTGCGATGCGATGCGATGCGATGCGAGGCGATGCGATGCGATGCGATGCGACGCGATGCGATGCGAGGCGACGCGATGCGATGCGATGAGATGCGATGCGATGCGATACGATACGATACGATGCGATACGATGCGATGCGATGCGATGCGATGCGAGGCGATGCGAGGTGATGCGAGGCGGTGCGATGCGATCCAATGCGATGCGATGCGTTGAGATGAGATGCGATGCGAGGCGATGCGATACGATGCGATGCGATGCGATGCGATGCGAGGCGATGCGAGGCGATGCGAGGCGATGCGATGCGATGAGATGCGATGCGATGCGATGCGATGCGAGGCGATGCGGTGCGATGCGATGCGATGCGATGCGATGCGATGCGAGGCGATGCGAGGCGATGCGAGGCGATGCGATGCGACGCGATGCGATGCGAGGCGATGCGAGGCGATGTGAGGCGATGCGATGCGATGCAATGCGATGCGAGGCGATGCGAGGCGATGCGAGGCGATGCGATGCGATGCGATGCGATGCGAGGCGATGCGAGGCGATGTGAGGCGATGCGATGCGATGCAATGCGATGCGAGGCAATGCGAGGCGATGCGATGCGATGCGATACGATGCGATGCGAGGCGATGCGAGGCGATGCGATGCGATGCGATGCGAGGCGATGCGAGGTGATGCGAGGCGAGGCAATGCGAGGCGATGCGATGCGATGCGATACGATGCGATGCGAGGCGATGCGAGGCGATGCGAGGCGATGCGATGCGATGAAATGCAATGCGATGCGATACGATGCGATGCGATGCGATGAGATGCGAGGCGATGCGAGGCGATGCGAGGCGATGCGATGCGATGCGATGCGATGAGATGCAATGCGATGCGATACGATGCGATGCGATGCGATGAGATGCGAGGCGATGCGAGGCGATGCGAGGCGATGCGATGCGATGCGATGCGATGCGATGCGAGGCGATGCGATGCGATGCGATGCAATGCAATGCGATGCGAGGCAATGCGAGGCGATGCGATGCGATGCGATACGATGCGATGAGATGCGATGCGATGCGATGCGATGTGAGGCGATGCGATGCGATGCAATGCGATGCGAGGCAATGCGAGGCGATGCGATGCGATGCGATACGATGCGATGCGAGGCGATGCGAGGCGATGCGAGGCGATGCGATGCGATGAGATGCAATGCGATGCGATACGATGCGATGCGATGCGATGAGATGCGAGGCGATGCGAGGCGATGCGAGGCGATGCGATGCGATGCGATGCGATGCGATGCGAGGCGATGCGATGCGATGCGATGCAATGCAATGCGATGCGATGCTATGCGATGAGATGCGAGGCGATGCGAGGCGATGCGAGGCGATGCGATGCGATGAGATGCGATGCGATGCGATGCGATGCGATGCGATGCGAGGCGATGCGATGCGATGAGATGCGATGCGATGCGATGCGATGCGATGCGATGCGATGCGAGGCGATGCGAGGCGATGCGATGCGATGCGATGCGAGGTGATGCGAGGCGATGCAAAGCGATGCGATCTGATGCGATGCGAGGCGATGCGATGCGATGCAATGCAATGCGATGCGATGCTATGCGATGAGATGCGAGGCGATGCGAGGCGATGCGAGGCGATGCGATGCGATGAGATGCGATGCGATGCAAAGCGATGCGATCCGATGCGATGCGAGGCGATGCGAGGCGATGCGATGCGATGCGATGCGAGGTGATGCGAGGCGATGCAAAGCGATGCGATCTGATGCGATGCGAGGCGATGCGAGGCGATGCGATGCGATGCGATGCGAGGTGATGCGAGGCGATGCGATGCGATGCGATGCGATGCGATGCGAGGCGATGCGATGCGATGCGATGCGATGCGATGCGATGCGAGGCGATGCGATGCGATGCGATCTGATGCGATGCGAGGCGATGCGAGGCGATGCGATGCGATGCGATGCGAGGCGATGCGAGGCGATGCGATGCGATGCGATGCGATGCGAGGCGATGCGATGCGATGCGATGCGAGGCGATGCGAGGTGATGCGAGGCGGTGCGATGCGATGCGATGCGATGCGATGCGTTGAGATGAGATGCGATGCGAGGCGATGCGATACGATGCGATGCGATGCGCTGCGATGCTATGCGATGCGATGCGAGGCGATGCGAGGCGATGCGAGGCGATGCTATGCGATGCGATGCGAGGCGATGCGATGCGATGAGATGCGATGCGATGTGATGAGATGCGATGCGATGCGATGCGATGCGATGCGATGCTATGCGATGCGATGCGAGGCGCTGCGAGGCGATGCGAGGCGATGCGATGCGATGAGATGCGATGCGATGCGATGCGATGCGAGGCGATGCGATGCGATGCGATGCGATGCGAGGCGATGCGAGGCGATGCGAGGCGATGCGATGCGATGCGATGCGATGCGATGCGAGGCGATGCGAGGCGATGCGAGGCGATGCGATGCGATGCGAGGCGATGCGATGCGATGCGATGCGATGCGATGCGAGGCGATGCGATGCGATGCGATGCGATGCGATGCGAGGCGATGCGAGGCGATGCGAGGCGATGCAAGGCGATGCGATGCGATGCGATGCGATGCGATGCGAGGCGATGCGATGCGATGCGATGCGATGCGATGCGATGCGAGGCGATGCGAGGTGATGCGAGGCGGTGCGATGCGATGCGATGCGATGCGATGCGTTGAGATGAGATGCGATGCGAGGCGATGCGATACGATGCGATGCGATGCGATGCGTTGAGATGAGATGCGATGCGAGGCGATGCGATGCGATGCGATGCGAGGCGATGCGAGGTGATGCGAGGCGGTGCGATGCGATGCGATGCGATGCGATGCGTTGAGATGAGATGCGATGCGAGGCGATGCGATACGATGCGATGCGATGCGCTGCGATGCTATGCGATGCGATGCGAGGCGATGCGAGGCGATGCGAGGCGATGCTATGCGATGCGATGCGAGGCGATGCGAGGCGATGCTATGCGATGCGATGCGAGGCGATGCGATGCGATGAGATGCGATGCGATGTGATGAGATGCGATGCGATGCGATGCGATGCGATGCGATGCTATGCGATGCGATGCGAGGCGCTGCGAGGCGATGCGAGGCGATGCGATGCGATGAGATGCGATGCGATGCGATGCGATGCGAGGCGATGCGATGCGATGCGATGCGATGCGAGGCGATGCGAGGCGATGCGAGGCGATGCGATGCGATGCGATGCGATGCGATGCGAGGCGATGCGAGGCGATGCGAGGCGATGCGATGCGATGCGAGGCGATGCGATGCGATGCGATGCGATGCGATGCGAGGCGATGCGATGCGATGCGATGCGATGCGATGCGAGGCGATGCGAGGCGATGCGAGGCGATGCGAGGCGATGCGATGCGATGCGATGCGATGCGATGCGAGGCGATGCGATGCGATGCGATGCGATGCGATGCGATGCGATGCGAGGCGATGCGATGCGATGCGATGCGAGGCGATGCGAGGTGATGCGAGGCGGTGCGATGCGATGCGATGCGATGCGATGCGTTGAGATGAGATGCGATGCGAGGCGATGCGATACGATGCGATGCGATGCGATGCGATGCTATGCGATGCGATGCGAAGCGATGCGAGGCGATGCGAGGCGATGCTATGCGATGCGATGCGAGGCGATGCGATGCGATGAGATGCGATGCGATGCGATGAGATGCGATGCGATGCGATGCGATGCGAGGCGATGCTATGCGATGCGATGCGAGGCGATGCGAGGCGATGCGAGGCGATGCGAGGCGATGCGATGCGATGAGATGCGATGCGATGCGATGCGATGCGAGGCGATGCGGTGCGATGCGATGCGATGCGATGCGAGGCGATGCGATGCGATGCGATGCGACGCGATGCGATGCGATGAGATGCGATGCGATGCGATACGATACGATACGATGCGATGCGATGCGAGGCGATGTGAGGCGATGCGAGGCGATGCGAGGCGATGCGAGGCGATGCGAGGCGATGCGAGGCGATGCGAGGCGATGCGATGCGATGAGATGCGATGCGATGCGATGCGATGCGAGGCGATGCGGTGCGATGCGATGCGATGCGATGCGAGACGATGCGATGCGATGCGATGCGACGCGATGCGATGCGATGAGATGCGATGCGATGCGATACGATACGATACGATGCGATGCGATGCGAGGCGATGTGAGGCGATGCGAGGCGATGCGATGCGATGCGAGGCGATGTGAGGCGATGCGAGGCGACGCGATGCGATGCGATGAGATGCGATGCGATGCGATACGATACGATACGATGCGATACGATGCGATGCGATGCGATGCGATGCGAGGCGATGCGAGGTGATGCGAGGCGGTGCGATGCGATCCAATGCGATGCGATGCGTTGAGATGAGATGCGATGCGAGGCGATGCGATACGATGCAATGCGATGCGATGCGATGCGAGGCGATGCGAGGCGATGCGAGGCGATGCGATGCGATGAGATGCGATGCGATGCGATGCGATGCGAGGCGATGCGGTGCGATGCGATGCGATGCGAGGCGATGCGAGGCGATGCGAGGCGATGCGAGGCGATGCTATGCGATGCGATGCGAGGCGATGCGATGCGATGAGATGCGATGCGATGCGATGAGATGCGATGCGATGCGATGCGATGCGATGCGATGCTATGCGATGCGATGCGAGGCGCTGCGAGGCGATGCGAGGCGATGCGATGCGATGAGATGCGATGCGATGCGATGCGATGCGAGGCGATGCGATGCGATGCGATGCGATGCGATGCGATGCGAGGCGATGCGAGGCGATGCGAGGCGATGCGATGCGAAGCGATGCGATGCGATATGATGCGATGCGATGCGATGCGAGGCGATGCGAGGCGATGCGAGGTGATGCGAGGCGATGCGATGCGATGAGATGCGATGCGATGCGATACGATACGATACGATGCGATGCGATGCGAGGCGATGTAAGGCGATGCGATGCGATGCGATGCGATGCGATGCGAGGCGATGTGAGGCGATGCGATGCGATGCAATGCGATGCGAGGCAATGCGAGGCGATGCGAGGCGATGTGAGGCGATGCGATGCGATGCGATGCGATGCGATGCGAGGCGATGCGAGGCGATGTGAGGCGATGCGATGCGATGCAATGCGATGCGAGGCAATGCGAGGCGATGCGATGCGATGCGACGCGATGCGATGCGATATGATGCGATGCGATGCGATGCGAGGCGATGCGATGCGAAGCGATGCGAGGCGATGTGAGGCGATGCGATGCGATGCGATGCGAGGCGATGCGATGCGAGGCGATGCGAGGCGATGTGAGGCGATGCGATGCGATGCGATGCGATGCGATGCGAGGCGATGCGAGGCGATGTGAGGCGATGCGATGCGATGCAATGCGGTGCGAGGCAATGCGAGGCGATGCGATGCGATGCGACGCGATGCGATGCGATATGATGCGATGCGATGTGAGGCGATGCGATGCGATGCGATGCGAGGCGATGCGATGCGAGGCGATGCGAGGCGATGCGAGGCGATGCGAGGCGATGCGATACGATGCGATGCGATGCGATGCGATGCGAGGCGATGCGAGGCGATGCGAGGCGATGCGAGGCGATGCGATGCGATGCGATGCAATGCGATGCGAGGCGATGCGATGCGATGCGATGCGATGCGATGCGATGCGATGCGAGGCGATGCGATGCGATGCGATGCGAGGCGATGCGAGGTGATGCGAGGCGGTGCGATGCGATGCGATGCGATGCGATGCGTTGAGATGAGATGCGATGCGAGGCGATGCGATACGATGCGATGCGATGCGATGCTATGCGATGCGATGCGAAGCGATGCGAGGCGATGCGAGGCAATGCTATGCGATGCGATGCGAGGCGATGCGATGCGATGAGATGCGATGCGATGCGATGAGATGCGATGCGATGCGATGCGATGCGAGGCGATGCTATGCGATGCGATGCGAGGCGATGCGAGGCGATGCGAGGCGATGCGATGCGATGAGATGCGATGCGATGCGATGCGATGCGAGGCGATGCGGTGCGATGCGATGCGATGCGATGCGAGGCGATGCGAGGTGATGCGAGGCGGTGCGAGGCGATGCGAGGCGATGCGATGCGACGCGATGCGATGCGATGAGATGCGATGCGATGCGATACGATACGATACGATGCGATGCGATGCGAGGCGATGTGAGGCGATGCGATGCGATGCGATGCGAGGCGATGCGATGCGATGCGAGGCGATGCGATGCGAGGCGATGCGATGCGATGCGATGCGAGGCGATGCGAGGTGATGCGAGGCGGTGCGATGCGATGCGATGCGTTGAGATGAGATGCGATGCGAGGCGATGCGATACGATGCGATGCGATGCGATGCGATGCTATGCAATGCGATGCGAGGCGATGCGAGGCGATGCGAGGCGATGCTATGCGATGCGATGCGAGGCGATGCGATGCGATGAGATGCGATGCGATGCGATGAGATGCGATGCGATGCGATGCGAGGCGATGCTATGCGATGCGATGCGAGGCGATGCGAGGCGATGCGAGGCGATGCGATGCGATGAGATGCGATGCGATGCGATGCGATGCGAGGCGATGCGATGCGATGCGATGCGATGCGATGCGATGCGAGGCGATGCGAGGCGATGCGAGGCGATGCGATGCGACGCGATGCGATGCGATATGATGCGATGCGATGCGATGCGAGGCGATGCGAGGCGATGCGAGGTGATGCGAGGCGATGCGATGCGACGAGATGCGATGCGATGCGATACGATACGATACGATGCGATGCGATGCGAGGCGATGTGAGGCGATGCGATGCGATGCGATGCGATGCGATGCGAGGCGATGCGATGCGATATGATGCGATGCGATGTGATGCGAGGCGATGCGATGCGAGGCGTTGCGAGGCGATGTGAGGCGATGCGATGCGATGCGTTGCGAGGCGATGCGATGCGAGGCGATGCGAGGCGATGTGAGGCGATGCGATGCGATGCGATGCGATGCGATGCGAGGCGATGCGAGGCGATGTGAGGCGATGCGATGCGATGCAATGCGATGCGAGGCAATGCGAGGCGATGCGATGCGATGCGTTACGATGCGATGCGAGGCGATGCGAGGCGATGCGAGGCGATGCGATGCGATGAGATGCAATGCGATGCGATACGATGCGATGCGATGCGATGAGATGCGAGGCGATGCGAGGCGATGCGAGGCGATGCGAGGCGATGCGATGCGATGCGATGCGATGCGATGCGAGGCGATGCGATGCGATGCGATGCAATGCAATGCGATGCGTTGCTATGCGATGAGATGCGAGGCGATGCGAGGCGATGCGAGGCGATGCGATGCGATGAGATGCGATGCGATGCGATGCGATGCGATGCGATGCGAGGCGATGCGAGGCGATGCGAGGCGATGCGAGGCGATGCGAAGCGATGCGATCTGATGCGATGCGAGGCGATGCGAGGCGATGCGATGCGTTGAGATGAGATGCGAGGCGATGCGATGCGATGCGATGCGATGCGAGGCGATGCGAGGCGATGCGAGGCGATGCGATGCGATGCGATGCGATGCGATGCGATGCGATGCGAAGCGAGGCGATGCGATGCGATGCGATGCGAGGCGATGCGAGGTGATGCGAGGCGGTGCGATGCGATGCGATGCGATGCGATGCGTTGAGATGAGATGCGATGCGAGGCGATGCGATACGATGCGATGCGATGCGATGCGATGCTATGCGATGCGATGCGAAACGATGCGAGGCGATGCGAGGCGATGCTATGCGATGCGATGCGAGGCGATGCGATGCGATGAGATGCGATGCGATGCGATAAGATGCGATGCGATGCGATGCGATGCGAGGCGATGCTATGCGATGCGATGCGAGGCGATGCGAGGCGATGCGAGGCGATGCGATGCGATGAGATGCGATGCGATGCGATGCGATGCGAGGCGATGCGGTGCGATGCGATGCGATGCGATGCGAGGCGATGCGATGCGATGCGATGCGATGCGATGCGATGCGATGCGAGGCGATGCGATGCGATGCGATGCGAGGCGATGCGAGGTGATGCGAGGCGGTGCGAGGCGATGCGAGGCGATGCGATGCGACGCGATGCGATGCGATGAGATGCGATGCGATGCGATACGATACGATACGATGCGATGCGATGCGAGGCGATGTGAGGCGATGCGATGCGATGCGATGCGATGCGATGCGATGCGATGCGATGCGAGGCGATGCGAGGCGATGCGAGGCGATGCGAGGCGATGCGATGCGATGCGATGCGATGCGATGCGAGGCGATGCGATGCGATGCGATGCGATGCGATGCGATGCGATGCGAGGCGATGCGATGCGATGCGATGCGATGCGATGCGATGCGATGCGATGCGATGCGAGGCGAGGCGATGCGATGCGATGCGATGCGATGCGATGCGAGGCGATGCGATGCGATGCGATGCGATGCGATGCGATGCGAGGCGATGCGATACGATGCGATGCGATGCGATGCGATGCTATGCGATGCGATGCGATGCGATGCGAGGCGATGCGAGGCGATGCGATGCGAGGCGATGCGAGGTGATGCGAGGCGGTGCGAGGCGATGCGAGGCGATGCGATGCGACGCGATGCGATGCGATGAGATGCGATGCGATGCGATACGATACGATACGATGCGATGCGATGCGAGGCGATGTGAGGCGATGCGATGCGATGCGATGCGATGCGATGCGATGCGAGGCGATGCGATGCGATGCGATGCGATGCGATGCGATGCGATGCGATGCGATGCGAGGCGAGGCGATGCGATGCGATGCGATGCGATGCGATGCGAGGCGATGCGATGCGATGCGATGCGATGCGATGCGATGCGAGGCGATGCGATACGATGCGATGCGATGCGATGCGATGCTATGCGATGCGATGCGATGCGATGCGAGGCGATGCGAGGCGATGCGATGCGAGGCGATGCGAGGTGATGCGAGGCGGTGCGAGGCGATGCGAGGCGATGCGATGCGACGCGATGCGATGCGATGAGATGCGATGCGATGCGATACGATACGATACGATGCGATGCGATGCGAGGCGATGTGAGGCGATGCGATGCGATGCGATGCGATGCGATGCGATGCGATGCGATGCGAGGCGATGCGAGGCGATGCGAGGCGATGGGAGGCGATGCGATGCGATGCGATGCGATGCGATGCGAGGCGATGCGATGCGATGCGATGCGATGCGATGCGATGCGATGCGAGGCGATGCGATGCGATGCGATGCGAGGCGATGCGAGGTGATGCGAGGCGGTGCGATGCGATGCGATGCGTTGAGATGAGATGCGATGCGAGGCGATGCGATACGATGCGATGCGATGCGATGCGATGCTGTGCGATGCGATGCGAGGCGATGCGAGGCGATGCGAGGCGATGCTATGCGATGCGATGCGAGGCGATGCGATGCGATGAGATGCGATGCGATGCGATGAGATGCGATGCGATGCGATGCGATGCGAGGCGATGCTATGCGATGCGATGCGAGGCGATGCGAGGCGATGCGAGGCGATGCGATGCGATGAGATGCGATGCGATGCGATGCGATGCGAGGCGATGCGATGCGATGCGATGCGATGCGATGCGATGCGAGGCGATGCGAGGCGATGCGAGGCGATGCGATGCGACGCGATGCGATGCGATATGATGCGATGCGATGCGATGCGAGGCGATGCGAGGCGATGCGAGGTGATGCGAGGCGATGCGATGCGACGAGATGCGATGCGATGCGATACGATACGATACGATGCGATGCGATGCGAGGCGATGTGAGGCGATGCGATGCGATGCGATGCGATGCGATGCGAGGCGATGCGATGCGATATGATGCGATGCGATGCGATGCGAGGCGATGCGATGCGAGGCGATGCGATGCGAGGCGATGCGAGGCGATGTGAGGCGATGCGATGCGATGCGTTGCGAGGTGATGCGATGCGAGGCGATGCGAGGCGATGTGAGGCGATGCGATGCGATGCGATGCGATGCGATGCGAGGCGATGCGAGGCGATGTGAGGCGATGCGATGCGATACAATGCGATGCGAGGCAATGCGAGGCGATGCGATGCGATGCGATGCGAGGCGATGCGAGGCGATGCGAGGCGATGCGAGGCGATGCGATGCGATGAGATGCAATGCGATGCGATACGATGCGATGCGATGCGATGAGATGCGAGGCGATGCGAGGCGATGCGAGGCGATGCGAGGCGATGCGATGCGATGCGATGTGATGCGATGCGAGGCGATGCGATGCGATGCGATGCAATGCAATGCGATGCGATGCTATGCGATGAGATGCGAGGCGATGCGAGGCGATGCGAGGCGATGCGATGCGATGAGATGCGATGCGATGCGATGCGATGCGATGCGATGCGAGGCGATGCGAGGCAATGCGAGGCGATGCGAGGCGATGCGAGGCGATGCGAAGCGATGCGATGCGATGCGATGCGAGGCGATGCGATGCGATGCGATGCGATGCGATGCGATGCGAGGCGATGCGAGGCGATGCGAGGCGATGCGATGCGATGAGATGCGATGCGATGCGATGCGATGCGAGGCGATGCGATGCGATGCGATGCGATGCGATGCGATGCGAGGCGATGCGAGGCGATGCGAGGCGATGCGATGCGAAGCGATGCGATGCGATATGATGCGATGCGATGCGATGCGAGGCGATGCGAGGCGATGCGAGGTGATGCGAGGCGATGCGATGCGATGAGATGCGATGCGATGCGATACGATACGATACGATGCGATGCGATGCGAGGCGATGTAAGGCGATGCGATGCGATGCGATGCGATGCGATGCGAGGCGATGTGAGGCGATGCGATGCGATGCAATGCGATGCGAGGCAATGCGAGGCGATGCGAGGCGATGTGAGGCGATGCGATGCGATGCGATGCGATGCGATGCGAGGCGATGCGAGGCGATGTGAGGCGATGCGATGCGATGCAATGCGATGCGATGCAATGCGGTGCGAGGCAATGCGAGGCGATGCGATGCGATGCGACGCGATGCGATGCGATATGATGCGATGCGATGTGAGGCGATGCGATGCGATGCGATGCGAGGCGATGCGAGGCGATGCGAGGCGATGCGATACGATGCGATGCGATGCGATGCGATGCGAGGCGATGCGAGGCGATGCGAGGCGATGCGAGGCGATGCGATGCGATGCGATGCAATGCGATGCGAAGCGATGCGATGCGATGCGATGCGATGCGATGCGATGCGATGCGAGGCGATGCGATGCGATGCGATGCGAGGCGATGCGAGGTGATGCGAGGCGGTGCGATGCGATGCGATGCGATGCGATGCGTTGAGATGAGATGCGATGCGAGGCGATGCGATACGATGCGATGCGATGCGATGCTATGCGATGCGATGCGAAGCGATGCGAGGCGATGCGAGGCAATGCTATGCGATGCGATGCGAGGCGATGCGATGCGATGAGATGCGATGCGATGCGATGAGATGCGATGCGATGCGATGCGATGCGAGGCGATGCTATGCGATGCGATGCGAGGCGATGCGAGGCGATGCGAGGCGATGCGATGCGATGAGATGCGATGCGATGCGATGCGATGCGAGGCGATGCGGTGCGATGCGATGCGATGCGATGCGAGGCGATGCGAGGTGATGCGAGGCGGTGCGAGGCGATGCGAGGCGATGCGATGCGACGCGATGCGATGCGATGAGATGCGATGCGATGCGATACGATACGATACGATGCGATGCGATGCGAGGCGATGTGAGGCGATGCGATGCGATGCGATGCGAGGCGATGCGATGCGATGCGAGGCGATGCGAGGCGATGCGATGCGATGCGATGCGATGCGATGCGAGGCGATGCGATGCGATGCGATGCGATGCGATGCGATGCGATGCGAGGCGATGCGATGCGATGCGATGCGAGGCGATGCGAGGTGATGCGAGGCGGTGCGATGCGATGCGATGCGTTGAGATGAGATGCGATGCGAGGCGATGCGATACGATGCGATGCGATGCGATGCGATGCTATGCAATGCGATGCGAGGCGATGCGAGGCGATGCGAGGCGATGCTATGCGATGCGATGCGAGGCGATGCGATGCGATGAGATGCGATGCGATGCGATGAGATGCGATGCGATGCGATGCGAGGCGATGCTATGCGATGCGATGCGAGGCGATGCGAGGCGATGCGAGGCGATGCGATGCGATGAGATGCGATGCGATGCGATGCGATGCGAGGCGATGCGATGCGATGCGATGCGATGCGAAGCGATGCGAGGCGATGCGAGGCGATGCGAGGCGATGCGATGCGACGCGATGCGATGCGATATGATGCGATGCGATGCGATGCGAGGCGATGCGAGGCGATGCGAGGTGATGCGAGGCGATGCGATGCGACGAGATGCGATGCGATGCGATACGATACGATACGATGCGATGCGATGCGAGGCGATGTGAGGCGATGCGATGCGATGCGATGCGATGCGATGCGAGGCGATGCGATGCGATATGATGCGATGCGATGTGATGCGAGGCGATGCGATGCGAGGCGATGCGAGGCGATGTGAGGCGATGCGATGCGATGCGTTGCGAGGCGATGCGATGCGAGGCGATGCGAGGCGATGTGAGGCGATGCGATGCGATGCGATGCGATGCGATGCGAGGCGATGCGAGGCGATGTGAGGCGATGCGATGCGATGCAATGCGATGCGAGGCAATGCGAGGCGATGCGATGCGATGCGATACGATGCGATGCGAGGCGATGCGAGGCGATGCGAGGCGATGCGATGCGATGAGATGCAATGCGATGCGATACGATGCGATGCGATGCGATGAGATGCGAGGCGATGCGAGGCGATGCGAGGCGATGCGAGGCGATGCGATGCGATGCGATGCGATGCGATGCGAGGCGATGCGATGCGATGCGATGCAATGCAATGCGATGCGTTGCTATGCGATGAGATGCGAGGCGATGCGAGGCGATGCGAGGCGATGCGATGCGATGCGATGCGATGCGATGCGAGGCGATGCGATGCGATGCGATGCAATGCAATGCGATGCGTTGCTATGCGATGAGATGCGAGGCGATGCGAGGCGATGCGATGCGATGCGATGCGATGCTATGCGATGCGATGCGAAACGATGCGAGGCGATGCGAGGCGATGCTATGCGATGCGATGCGAGGCGATGCGATGCGATGAGATGCGATGCGATGCGATGAGATGCGATGCGATGCGATGCGATGCGAGGCGATGCTATGCGATGCGATGCGAGGCGATGCGAGGCGATGCGAGGCGATGCGATGCGATGAGATGCGATGCGATGCGATGCGATGCGAGGCGATGCGGTGCGATGCGATGCGATGCGATGCGAGGCGATGCGATGCGATGCGATGCGATGCGATGCGATGCGATGCGAGGCGATGCGATGCGATGCGATGCGAGGCGATGCGAGGTGATGCGAGGCGGTGCGAGGCGATGCGAGGCGATGCGATGCGACGCGATGCGATGCGATGAGATGCGATGCGATGCGATACGATACGATACGATGCGATGCGATGCGATGCGATGCAATGCAATGCGATGCGTTGCTATGCGATGAGATGCGAGGCGATGCGAGGCGATGCGATGCGATGCGATGCGATGCTATGCGATGCGATGCGAAACGATGCGAGGCGATGCGAGGCGATGCTATGCGATGCGATGCGAGGCGATGCGATGCGATGAGATGCGATGCGATGCGATGAGATGCGATGCGATGCGATGCGATGCGAGGCGATGCTATGCGATGCGATGCGAGGCGATGCGAGGCGATGCGAGGCGATGCGATGCGATGAGATGCGATGCGATGCGATGCGATGCGAGGCGATGCGGTGCGATGCGATGCGATGCGATGCGAGGCGATGCGATGCGATGCGATGCGATGCGATGCGATGCGATGCGAGGCGATGCGATGCGATGCGATGCGAGGCGATGCGAGGTGATGCGAGGCGGTGCGAGGCGATGCGAGGCGATGCGATGCGATGCGGTGCGATGCGATGCGATGCGATGCGAGGCGATGCGATGCGATGCGAAACGATGCGAGGCGATGCGAGGCGATGCTATGCGATGCGATGCGAGGCGATGCGATGCGATGAGATGCGATGCGATGCGATGAGATGCGATGCGATGCGATGCGATGCGAGGCGATGCTATGCGATGCGATGCGAGGCGATGCGAGGCGATGCGAGGCGATGCGATGCGATGAGATGCGATGCGATGCGATGCGATGCGAGGCGATGCGGTGCGATGCGATGCGATGCGATGCGAGGCGATGCGATGCGATGCGATGCGATGCGATGCGATGCGATGCGAGGCGATGCGATGCGATGCGATGCGAGGCGATGCGAGGCGATGCGAGGCGATGCGAGGCGATGCGATGCGATGCGATGCGATGCGATGCGAGGCAATGCGATGCGATGCGATGCGATGCGATGCGATGCGATGCGAGGCGATGCGATGCGATGCGATGCGATGCGATGCGATGCGATGCGATGCGATGCGAGGCGAGGCGATGCGATGCGATGCGATGCGATGCGATGCGAGGCGATGCGATGCGATGCGATGCGATGCGATGCGATGCGATGCGAGGCGATGCGATACGATGCGATGCGATGCGATGCGATGCTATGCGATGCGATGCGAGGCGATGCGAGGCGATGCGAGGCGATGCTATGCGATGCGATGCGAGGCGATGCGATGCGATGAGATGCGATGCGATGCGATGAGATGCGATGCGATGCGATGCGATGCGAGGCGATGCTATGCGATGCGATGCGAGGCGATGCGAGGCGATGCGAGGCGATGCGATGCGATGAGATGCGATGCGATGCGATGCGAGGCGATGCGATGCGATGCGATGCGATGCGATGCGAGGCGATGCGAGGCGATGCGATGCGAGGCGATGCGAGGTGATGCGAGGCGGTGCGAGGCGATGCGAGGCGATGCGATGCGACGCGATGCGATGCGATGAGATGCGATGCGATGCGATACGATACGATACGATGCGATGCGATGCGAGGCGATGTGAGGCGATGCGATGCGATGCGATGCGATGCGATGCGATGCGATGCGATGCGAGGCGATGCGAGGCGATGCGAGGCGATGGGAGGCGATGCGATGCGATGCGATGCGATGCGATGCGAGGCGATGCGATGCGATGCGATGCGATGCGATGCGATGCGATGCGAGGCGATGCGATGCGATGCGATGCGAGGCGATGCGAGGTGATGCGAGGCGGTGCGATGCGATGCGATGCGTTGAGATGAGATGCGATGCGAGGCGATGCGATACGATGCGATGCGATGCGATGCGATGCTGTGCGATGCGATGCGAGGCGATGCGAGGCGATGCGAGGCGATGCTATGCGATGCGATGCGAGGCGATGCGATGCGATGAGATGCGATGCGATGCGATGAGATGCGATGCGATGCGATGCGATGCGAGGCGATGCTATGCGATGCGATGCGAGGCGATGCGAGGCGATGCGAGGCGATGCGATGCGATGAGATGCGATGCGATGCGATGCGATGCGAGGCGATGCGATGCGATGCGATGCGATGCGATGCGATGCGAGGCGATGCGAGGCGATGCGAGGCGATGCGATGCGACGCGATGCGATGCGATATGATGCGATGCGATGCGATGCGAGGCGATGCGAGGCGATGCGAGGTGATGCGAGGCGATGCGATGCGACGAGATGCGATGCGATGCGATACGATACGATACGATGCGATGCGATGCGAGGCGATGTGAGGCGATGCGATGCGATGCGATGCGGTGCGATGCGAGGCGATGCGATGCGATATGATGCGATGCGATGCGATGCGAGGCGATGCGATGCGAGGCGATGCGAGGCGATGTGAGGCGATGCGATGCGATGCGTTGCGAGGTGATGCGATGCGAGGCGATGCGAGGCGATGTGAGGCGATGCGATGCGATGCGATGCGATGCGATGCGAGGCGATGCGAGGCGATGTGAGGCGATGCGATGCGATACAATGCGATGCGAGGCAATGCGAGGCGATGCGATGCGATGCGATGCGAGGCGATGCGAGGCGATGCGAGGCGATGCGAGGCGATGCGATGCGATGAGATGCAATGCGATGCGATACGATGCGATGCGATGCGATGAGATGCGAGGCGATGCGAGGCGATGCGAGGCGATGCGAGGCGATGCGATGCGATGCGATGTGATGCGATGCGAGGCGATGCGATGCGATGCGATGCAATGCAATGCGATGCGATGCTATGCGATGAGATGCGAGGCGATGCGAGGCGATGCGAGGCGATGCGATGCGATGAGATGCGATGCGATGCGATGCGATGCGATGCGATGCGAGGCGATGCGAGGCAATGCGAGGCGATGCGAGGCGATGCGAAGCGATGCGATCTGATGCGATGCGAGGCGATGCGAGGCGATGCGATGCGTTGAGATGAGATGCGAGGCGATGCGATGCGATGCGATGCGATGCGAGGCGATGCGAGGCGATGCGAGGCGATGCGATGCGATGCGATGCGATGCGATGCGATGCGATGCGAAGCGAGGCGATGCGATGCGATGCGATGCGAGGCGATGCGAGGTGATGCGAGGCGGTGCGATGCGATGCGATGCGATGCGATGCGTTGAGATGAGATGCGATGCGAGGCGATGCGATACGATGCGATGCGATGCGATGCGATGCTATGCGATGCGATGCGAAACGATGCGAGGCGATGCGAGGCGATGCTATGCGATGCGATGCGAGGCGATGCGATGCGATGAGATGCGATGCGATGCGATGAGATGCGATGCGATGCGATGCGATGCGAGGCGATGCTATGCGATGCGATGCGAGGCGATGCGAGGCGATGCGAGGCGATGCGATGCGATGAGATGCGATGCGATGCGATGCGATGCGAGGCGATGCGGTGCGATGCGATGCGATGCGATGCGAGGCGATGCGATGCGATGCGATGCGATGCGATGCGATGCGATGCGAGGCGATGCGATGCGATGCGATGCGAGGCGATGCGAGGTGATGCGAGGCGGTGCGAGGCGATGCGAGGCGATGCGATGCGACGCGATGCGATGCGATGAGATGCGATGCGATGCGATACGATACGATACGATGCGATGCGATGCGAGGCGATGTGAGGCGATGCGATGCGATGCGATGCGATGCGATGCGATGCGATGCGATGCGAGGCGATGCGAGGCGATGCGAGGCGATGCGAGGCGATGCGATGCGATGCGATGCGATGCGATGCGAGGCGATGCGATGCGATGCGATGCGATGCGATGCGATGCGATGCGAGGCGATGCGATGCGATGCGATGCGATGCGATGCGATGCGATGCGATGCGATGCGAGGCGAGGCGATGCGATGCGATGCGATGCGATGCGATGCGAGGCGATGCGATGCGATGCGATGCGATGCGATGCGATGCGATGCGAGGCGATGCGATACGATGCGATGCGATGCGATGCGATGCTATGCGATGCGATGCGAGGCGATGCGAGGCGATGCGAGGCGATGCTATGCGATGCGATGCGAGGCGATGCGATGCGATGAGATGCGATGCGATGCGATGAGATGCGATGCGATGCGATGCGATGCGAGGCGATGCTATGCGATGCGATGCGAGGCGATGCGAGGCGATGCGAGGCGATGCGATGCGATGAGATGCGATGCGATGCGATGCGATGCGAGGCGATGCGATGCGATGCGATGCGATGCGATGCGATGCGAGGCGATGCGAGGCGATGCGAGGCGATGCAATGCGACGCGATGCGATGCGATATGATGCGATGCGATGCGATGCGAGGCGATGCGAGGCGATGCGAGGTGATGCGAGGCGATGCGATGCGATGAGATGCGATGCGATGCGATACGATACGATACGATGCGATGCGATGCGAGGCGATGTGAGGCGATGCGATGCGATGCGATGCGATGCGATGCGAGGCGATGCGATGCGAGGCGATGCGAGGCGATGCACGATGACCACGTATAAAATTATTATATTTTGATCGACGCCATGTGTTATATTAAATAAAATTTTCTGTAGTTAACGTATATTGAAAAACGTGTTTTTCAGACGATCTAACGCACCTTAATACTAAACTACTAAACTTGAATTTTTTGGATGCAAAATAATTTAATATGGCAATTTTATATGGCTAAATAAGCTCTAAATGCACCCCTACATTGTTTACAACCTTTCCAATCAATTCTAAACCAATTGTTGAGTACGTGTTAGTGTTGGCACGATGACCACGTATAAAATTATTATATTTTGATCGACGCCGGGTGTTATAGTAGTACAATAAAATTGTCTGTAGTTATCGTATATTGAAAAACGTGCTTTTCAGACGTTCTAACGCACCTTAATACTAAACTATCAAACATGAATTTTTTAGATACAAATAATTTAATATAGCAATTTTATATGGCTAAACAAGCTCTAAATGCACTCCTACATTGTTTACAACCCTTCCAATCAATTCTAAACCAATTGTTGAGTACGTGTTAGCGTTGGCACGATGACCACGTATAAAATTATTATATTTTGATCGACGCCAGGTGTTATATTAAATAAAATTTTCTGTAGTTAACGTATATTGAAAAACGTGCTTTTCAGACGTTCTAACGCACCTTAATACTAAACTACTAAACTTGAATTTTTTGGATGCAAAATTATTTAATATAGCAATTTTATATGGCTAAATAAGCTCTAAATGCACTCCTACATTGGTTACAACCTTTTCAATCAATTCTAAACCAATTGTTGAGTACGTGTAGCGTTGGCACGATGACCACGTATAAAATTATTATATTTTGATCGACGCCAGGTGTTATAGTAGTACAATAAAATTGTCTGGAGTTAACGTATATTGAAAAATGTATTTTCAGACGTTCTAACGCACCTAATATTAAACTATTAAACTTGAATTTTTTGGATGCAAAATAATATAATATATCAATTTTATATGGCCAAATAAGCTCTAAATGCACTCCTACATTGTTTACAACCTTTCCAATCAATTCTAACCAATTGTTGAGTACGTGTTAGTGTTGGCACGATGACCACGTATAAAATTATTATATTTTGATCGACGCGGGTGTTATAGTAGTACAATAAAATTTTCTGTAGTTAACGTATATTGAAAAAAGTGCTTTTCAGACGTTCTAACGCACCTTAATACTAAACTATTAAACTTGAATTTTTTGATGCAAATAAATTAATATGGCAATTTTATATGGCTAAATAAGCTCTAAATGCACTCCTACATTGTTTACAACCATTTCAATCAATTCTAAACCAATTGTTGAGTACGTGTTAGCGTTGGCACGATGACCACGTATAAAATTATTATATTTTGATCGACGCCATGTGTTATAGTAGTACGATAAAATTTTCTGTAGCTAACGTATATTGAAAAAAGTGCTTTTCAGACGTTCTAACGCACCTTAATGTTAAACTATTAAACTTGAATTTTTTGAATGCAAATAATTTAATATAGCAATTTTATATGGCTAAATAAGCTCTAAATGCACTCCTACATTGTTTACAACCTTTCCAATCAATTCTAAACCAATTGTTGAATACGTGTTAGTGTTGGCACGATTGACCACGTATAAAATTATTATATTTTGATCGACGCCAGGTGTTATAGTAGTACAATAAAATTTTCTGTAGTTAACGTATATAGAAAAACGTGCTCTTCAGACGTTCTAACGCACCTTAATAATAAACTATTAAACTTGAATTTTTGATGCAAAATAAATTAATATGCAATTTTATATGGCTAAATAAGCTCTAATGCACTCCTACATTGTTTACAACCATTTCAATCAATTCTAAACCAATTGTTGAGTACGTGTTAGCGTTGGCACGATGACCACGTATAAAATTATTATATTTTGATCGACGCCATGTGTTATAGTAGTACGATAAAATTTTCTGTAGTTAACGTATATTGAAAAAAGTGCTTTTCAGACGTTCTAACGCACCTTAATGCTAAACTATTAAACTTGAGATTTTTGGATGCAAAATAATTTAATATAGCAATTTTATATGGCTAAATAAGCTCTAAATGCACTCCTACATTGTTTACAACTTTTCCAATCAATCTAAACCAATTGTTGAGTACGTGTTAGTGTTGGCACGATGACCACGTATAAAATTATTATATTTTGATCGACGCCAAGTGTTATAGTAGTACAATAAAATTTTCTGTAGTTAACGTATATTGAAAAACGTGCTTTTCAGACGTTCTAACGCACCTTAATACTAAACTATTAAACTTGAATTTTTTGGATGCAAAATAATGTAATATAGCAATTTTATATGGCTAAATAAGCTCTAAATGCACTCCTACATTGTTTACAACCTTTTCAATCAATTCTAAACCAATTGTTGAGTACGTGTTAGCGTTGGCACGATGACCACGTATAAATTATTATATTTTGATCGACGCCAGGTGTTATAGTAGTACAATAAAATTTTCTGTAGTTAACGTATATTGAAAAACGTGCTTTTCAGACGTTCTAACGCACCTTAATACTAAACTACTAAACTTGAATTTTTTGGATGCAAAATTATTTAATATAGCAATTTTATATGGCTAAATAAGCTCTAAATGCACTCCTACATTGTTTACAACCTTTCCAATCAATTCTAAACCAATTGTTGAGTACGTGTTAATGGTGGCACGATGACCACGTATAAAATTATTATATTTTGATCGACGCCAGGTGTTATATTAAATAAAATTTCTGTAGTTAACGTATATTGAAAATAGTGCTTTTCAGACGTTCTAACGCACCTTAATACTAAACTACTAAACTTGAATTTTTGGAAGCAAAATAATTTAATATGGCAATTTTATATGGCTAAATAAGCTCTAAATGCACCCCTACATTGTTTACAACCTTTCCAATCAATTCTAAACCAATTGTTGAGTACGTGTTAGTGTTGGCACGATGACCACGTATAAAATTATTATATTTTGATCGACGCCGGGTGTTATAGTAGTACAATAAAGTTTTCTGTAGTTAACGTATATTGAAAAACGTGCTTTTCAGACGTTCTAACGCACCTTAATACTAAACTATTAAACTAGAATTTTTTGGATGCAAAATAATGTAATATAGCAATTTTATATGGCTAAATAAGCTCTAAATGCACTCCTACATTGTTTACAACCTTTTCAATCAATTCTAAACCAATTGTTGAGTACGTGTTAGCGTTGGCACGATGACCACGTATAAAATTATTATATTTTGATCGACGCAGGTGTTATAATAGTACAATAAAATTTTCTGTAGTTAACGTATATTGAAAACGTGCTTTTCAGACGTTCTAACGCACCTTAATACTAAACTACTAAACTTAAATTTTTGGATGCAAAATAATTTAATATGGCAATTTTATATGGGCTAAATAAGCTCTAAATGCACTCCTACATGTTTACAACCTTTCCAATCAATTCTAAACCAATTGTTGAGTACGTGTTAGTGTTGGCACGATGACCACGTATAAAATTATTATATTTTGATCGACGCCGGGTGTTATAGTAGTACAATAAAGTTTTCTGTAGTTAACGTATATTGAAAAACGTGCTTTCAGACGTTCTAACGCACCTAATACTAAACTACTAAACTTGAATTTTTTGGATGCAAATAATTTAATATGGCAATTTTATATGGCTAAATAAGCTCTAAATGCACCCCTACATTGTTTACAACCTTTCCAATCAATTCTAAACCAATTGTTGAGTACGTGTTAGTGTTGCACGATGACCACGTATAAAATTATTATATTTTGATCGACGCCGGGTGTTATAGTAGTACAATAAAGTTTTCTGTAGTTAACGTATATTGAAAAACGTGCTTTTCAGACGTTCTAATGCACCTTAATACTAAACTATTAAACATGAATTTTTTAGATACAATAATTTTAATATAGCAATTTTATATGGCTAAACAAGCTCTAAATGCACTCCTACATTGTTTACAACCCTTCCAATCAATTCTAAACCAATTGTTGAGTACGTGTTAGCGTTGGCACGATGACCACGTATAAAATTATTATATTTTGATCGACGCCAGGTGTTATATTAAATAAATATTTCTGTAGTTACGTATATTGAAAAACGTGCTTTTCAGACGTTCTAACGCACCTTAATACTAAACTACTAAACTTGAATTTTTTGGATGCAAAATAATTTAATATAGCAATTTTATATGACTAAACAAGCTCTAAATGCACCCCTACATTGTTTACAACCTTTCCAATCAATTCTAAACCAATTGTTGAGTACGTGTTAGTGTTGGCACGATGACCACGTATAAAATTATATATTTTGATCGACGCCGGGTGTTATAGTAGTACAATAAAGTTTTCTGTAGTTAACGTATATTGAAAAACGTGCTTTTCAGACGTTCTAACGCACCTTAATACTAAACTATTAAACTTGAATTTTTTGGATGCCAAATAATGTAATATAGCAATTTTATATGGCTAAATAAGCTCTAAATGCACTCCTACATTGTTTACAACCTTCCAATCAATTCTAAACCAATTGTTGAATACGTGTTAGTGTTGGCACGATGACCACGTATAAAATTATTATATTTTGATCGACGCCAGGTGTTATAGTAGTACAATAAAATTTTCTGTAGTTAACGTATATAGAAAAACGTGCTCTTCAGACGTTCTAACGCTCCTTAATAATAAACTATTAAACTTGAATTTTTTGATGCAAAATAAATTAATATGGCAATTTTATATGGCTAAATAAGCTCTAAATGCACTCCTACATTGTTTACAACCATTTCAATCAATTCTAAACCAATTGTTGAGTACGTGTTAGCGTTGGCACGATGACCACGTATAAAATTATTATATTTTGATCGACGCCATGTGTTATAGTAGTACGATAAAATTTTCTGTAGTTAACGTATATTGAAAAAAGTGCTTTTCAGACGTTCTAACGCACTTAATGCTAAACTATTAAACTTGAATTTTTTGGATGCAAAATAATTTAATATAGCAATTTTATATGGCTAAATAAGCTCTAAATGCACTCCTACATTGTTTACAACCTTTCCAATCAATTCTAAACAATTGTTGAGTACGTGTTAGTGTTGGCACGATGACCACGTATAAAATTATTATATTTTGATCGACGCCAAGTGTTATAGTAGTACAATAAAATTTTCTGTAGTTAACGTATATAGAAAAACGTGCTTTCAGACGTTCTAACGCACCTTAATACTAAACTGTTAAACTTGAATTTTTTAGATACAAATAATTTAATATAGCAATTTTATATGGCTAAACAAGCTCTAAATGCACTCCTACATTGTTTACAACCTTTCCAATCAATTCTAAACCAATTGTTGAGTACGTGTTAGCGTTGGCACGATGACCACGTATAAAATTATTATATTTTGATCGACGCCAGGTGTTATATTTAAATAAAATTTTCTGAGTTAACGTATATTGAAAAACGTGCTTTTCAGACGTTCTAACGCACCTTAATACTAAACTGTTAAACTTGAATTTTTTAGATACAAATATTTAATATAGCAATTTTATATGGCTAAATAAGCTCTAAATGCACTCCTACATTGTTTACAAACCTTTCCAATCAATTCTAAACCAATTGTTGAGTACGTGTTAGTGTTGGCACGATGACCACGTATAAAATTATTATATTTTGATCGACGCCAAGTGTTATAGTAGTACAATAAAATTTTCTGTAGTTAACGTATATAGAAAAACGTGCTTTTCAGACGTTCTAACGCACCTTAATACTAAACTGTTAACTTGAATTTTTTAGATACAAATAATTTAATATAGCAATTTTATATGGCTAAACAAGCTCTAAATGCACTCCTACATTGTTTACAACCTTTCCAATCAATTCTAACCAATTGTTGAGTACGTGTTAGTGTTGCACGATGACCACGTATAAAAATTATTATATTTTGATCGACGCCAAAGTGTTATAGTAGTACAATGAAAATTTTCTGTAGTTAACGTATAATAGAAAAACGTGCTTTTCAGACGTTCTAACGCACCTTAATACTAAACTGTTAAACTTGAATTTTTTAGATACAATAATTTAATATAGCAATTTTATATGGCTAAATAAGCTCTAAATGCACTCCTACATTGTTTACAACCTTTCCAATCAATTCCTAAACCAATTGTGAGTACGTGTTA